>JAVIAB010000126.1:4528005-4703005 GCA_032433765.1 Megaustenia siamemsis
TAAATGTGAGGTTGAGGAACTTCTAAAGGTGAGGTTGAGGAACTTCTAAATGTGAGGTGGAGGAACTCCTAAATGTGAGGTTGAGGAACTTCTACATGTGATGTTGAGGAACTTCTAAATGTGAGGTTGAGGAACTTCTAAATGTGAGGTGGAGAAACTCCTAAATGTGAAGTGGAGGAACTTCTAAATGTGAGGTTGAGGAACTTCTAAATGTGAAGTGGAGGAACTTCTAAATGTGAGGTGGAGGAACTTCTAAATGTGAGGTTGAGGAACTTCTAAATGTGAGGTGGAGAAACTTCTAAATGTGAGGTGGAGGAACTTCTAAAGGTGAGGTTGAGGAACTTCTAAATGTGAGGTGGAGGAACTCCTAAATGTGAGGTTGAGGAACTTCTACATGTGATGTTGAGGAACTTCTAAATGTGAGGTTGAGGAACTTCTAAATGTGAAGTGGAGAAACTCCTAAATGTGAAGTGGAGGAACTTCTAAATGTGAGGTTGAGGAACTTCTAAATGTGAAGTGGAGGAACTTCTAAATGTGAGGTTGAGGAACTTCTAAATGTGAGGTGGAGGAACTTCTAAATGTGAGGTTGAAGAACTTCTAAATGTGAAGTGGAGGAACTTCTAAATGTGAGGTTGAGGAACTTCTAAATGTGAGGTGGAGGAACTCCTAAATGTGAAGTGGAGGAACTTCTAAATGTGAGGTTGAGGAACTTCTAAGTGTGAGGTGGAGGAACTTCTAAATGTGAGGTTGAAGAACTTCTAAATGTGAAGTGGAGGAACTTCTAAATGTGAGGTTGAGGAACTTCTAAATGTGAGGTGGAGAAACTCATAAATGTGAAGTGGAGGAACTTCTAAATGTGAGGTTGAGGAACTTCTAAATGTGAGGTGGAGGAACTTCTAAATGTGAGGTTGAAGAACTTCTAAATGTGAAGTGGAGGAACTTCTAAATGTGAAGTGGAGAAATTCCTAAATGTGAAGTGGAGAAACTCCTAAATGTGAAGTAGAGAAACTCATAAATGTGAAGTGGAGAAACTCCTAATGTGAAGTGGAGAAACTCCTAAATGTGAAGTGGAGAAACTCCTAAATGTGAAGTGGAGAAACTCCTAAATGTGAAGTGGAGAAACTCCTAAATGTGAAGTGGAGAAACTCCTAAATGTGAAGTGCAGAAACTCCTAAATGTGAAGTGGAGAAACTCCTAAATGTGAGGTGGAGAAACTCCTAAATGTGAGGTGGAGAAACTCCTAAATGTGAAGTGGAGAAACTCCTAAATGTGAAGTGGAGAAACTCCTAAATGTGAGGTGGATAAACTCCTAAATGTGAAATGGAGAAACTCCTAAATTTGAAGTGGAGAAACTCCTAAATGTGAAGTGGAGAAACTCCTAAATGTGAAGTGGAGGAACTCCTAAATGTGAAGTGGAGAAACTCCTAAATGTGAAGTGGAGGAACTCCTAAATGTGACGTGGAGAAACTCCTAAATGTGAAGTTGAGAAACTCCTAAATGTGAAGTGGAGAAACTCCTAAATGTGAAGTGGAGAAACTCCTAAATGTGAGGTGGAGGAACTCCTAAATGCGAGGTGGAGGAACTTCTAAATGTGAAGTGGAGGAACTTCTAAATGTGAGGTGGAGGAACTCCTAAATGTGAGGTGGAGGAACTCCTAAATGTGAGGTGGAGGAACTCCTAAATATGAGGTGGAGGAACTCCTAAATGTGAGGTGAGGGAACTCCTAAATGTGAGGTGGAGGAACTCCTAAATGTGAAGTGGAGAAACTCCTAAATGTGAAGTGGAGAAACTCCTAAATGTGAAGTGGAGAAACTCCTAAATGTGAGGTGGAGGACCTCCTAAATGTGAGGTGGAGGAACTCCTAAATGTGAAGTGGAGAAACTCCTAAATGTGAAGTGGAGAAACTCCTAAATATGAAGTGGAGAAACTCCTAAATGTGAGGTGGAGGACCTCCTAAATGTGAGGTGGAGGAACTTCTAAATGTGAGGTGGAGGAACTCCGAAATGTGAGGTGGAGGAACTCCTAAATGTGGGGTGAAGGAACTCCTAAATGTGAGGTGGAGAACTCCTAAATGTGAGGTGGAGGAACTCCTAAATGTGAGGTGGAGGAACTCCTAATTGTGAGGTGGAGGAACTCCTAAATGTGAGGTGGAGGAACTCCTAAATGTGAAGTGGAGAAACTCCTAAATGTTAAGTGGAGAAACTCCTAAATGTGAAGTGGAGAAACTCCTAAATGTGAGGTGGAGGACCTCCTAAATGTGAGATGGAGGAACTCCTAAATGTGAAGTGGAGAAACTCCTAAATGTGAAGTGGAGAAACTCCTAAATGTGAAGTGGAGAAACTCCTAAATGAGAGGTGGAGGACCTCCTAAATGTGAGGTGGAGGAACTTCTAAATGTGAGGTGGAGGAACTCCGAAATGTGAGGTGGAGGAACTCCTAAATGTGGGGTGGAGGAACTCCTAAATGTGAGGTGGAGAAACTCCTAAATGTGAGGTGGAGGAACTTCTAAATGTGAGGTGGAGGAACTTCTAAATGTGAGGTGGAGGAACTCCTAAATGTGAGGTGGATGAACTCCTAAATGTGAGGTGGAGGAACTCCTAAATGTGAAGTGGAGGAACTCCTAAATGTGAAGTAGAGGAACTCCTAAATGTGAAGTGGAGAAACTCCTAAGTGTGAAGTGGAGGAACTCCTAAGTGTGAAGTGGAGAAAATCCTAAGTTTGAAGTGGAGGAACTCCTAAATGTTAAGTGGAGGAACTCCTAAATGTGAGGTGGAGGAACTTCTAAATGTGAAGTGGAGAAACTCCTAAGTGTGAAGTGGAGGAACTCCTAAATGTGAAGTGGAGAAACTCCTAAGTGTGAAGTGGAGGAACTCCTAAGTGTGAAGTAGAGGAACTCCTAAATGTGAAGTGGAGAAACTCCTAAATGTGAAGTGGAGAAACTCCTAAATGTGAAGTGGAGAAACTCCTAAGTATGAAATGGATAAACTCCTAAATGTGAAGCGGAGAAACTCCTAAGTGTGAAGTTAAGACACTGTTAAAGTTTTGGTGGAGGAAGCTATAAATGTGAGATACACATAGAGAGATGACAAGATCAACAGATCTGCTTCTTCTTCTACCTTTTTAGCTGTGAAGTAAAGGTCTTCAACAAACACTTTCCAAGTCGTTCCGTTTTTTGCCATTCTTTTAAGATCATTCCATGTCTTTCCCATCATCTTCATCTCTGCTTCTATCTGTCTTCTCCAAGAATTCCTTGGTCTTCCTCTTTGTCTTTTCCCCTGGGGATTCCAAAAAGGGCCTGTTGTGTAATACTCTCAGTTGGCTTCAGTATTGTGTGTCCTATCCAGCGCCATCGTCTTCGCTGTATCTCTTTATCCACTGGTGTTTGACTGGTACATTTCCATAATTCTATGTTAGTGTTTTGTCCTGCCATTTCCATCCTTTTATTCTGCGTAAGCATCCATTAATGAAAGTCTGTATCTTCGTGGTTGTCAATTTTGTTGTTCTCCATGTTTCACAGCCATATAATAGGACCGCCTTAACATTTGAGTTTAAAATTTTTATTTTTGTATTTAACCTAATTTCTTTGGATTTCCGTGTTTCCCAGTGCAATGAAAGTCACTCTTGCTGTTGATATCCTTATTTTGGTATCATTTTCTGTTCCTCCCTCTTTATCTATATTACTGCCCATATATATGTAAGATTATACATCTAATAGAGGTATATCTCCTAGCTTTATTTGGTTATTGCCAACTGTATTAATTCTCATAATGTTGGTCTTATCTCTATTAATCTTCAGTCCTAGCTGTTGTGATCTCTCATCAAGTATGCTCATTTTATCCTGCATCTGTTGGTGGCTGTGTGATAGGAGAGCTATGTCATCAGCAAAGTGTCAGTCAAGTTGATGCATCATTGTTTTTATCAGGTTAATAAACTTTATGGGGATTCCGTAATGACTCAGCAACTTCCAAAGCATTCTTCTGTCTAAACTATTAAATGCCTTTTCGTAATCTATGAATCCAATATAAAGTGGGGATTTTCTAAACTTTGTTCAACTATTATACGTAGAGTAGTTATTTGATAAAATGTTACATCTTCTCAATATTCCTGTATGGTGCAGAAACATGGACATTAGACAAGAAAACAGAACAGAAAATTGAAGCCTTTGAAATGTGGATTTATATAAGAATAGGTAGAATTGGATGGAAACAAAAGATAACAAACGATGAAGTTTTAAAACAACTGAAAATAAAAAGAGAACTACTAAATACAATTAAGACAAGACAAATGAAATTTTTTGGCATGTTAAAAGACACAACAGCCTACTAAAAGTAATATTTAAAGGGAAAATACAAAGTAAAAGAGGCAGAGGCAGACCAAGACTAACATGGACGAGTAACATCAAAAGATGGACAAGTCAATCTATGACAGCCTGCAACATCAAAGCAAGAAACAGAGTAGAATAGTGATCCATGGTAGCCAACCTTCGTTGCGAAGAAAGCACTCGATGATGATGAGTTATTTGTTCAGCACATGATCTGTTCTTCCTAAAACCTGCTTGTTCATCTCTCAAGTGTTTCTCTAATGCCTCCTTTAGTCTCTCCAGATTGATTCTGCTTAATATTTTTCCTGGCACTGATAGTAGCATAATTCCCATATAATTTGTGCACTCCTGTAAACTTCCTTTCTTTGGTAGTTTGATCATATAAACTTCTTTCCTTTCTTTGGTAGTTTGATCATATAACCTTCTTTCCTTTCTTTGGTAGTTTGATCATATAAACTTCTTTCCTTTCTTTGGTAGTTTGATCATATAACCTTCTTTCCTTTCTTTGGTAGTTTGATCATATAACCTTCTTTCCTTTCTTTGGTAGTTTGATCATATAACCTTCTTTACTTTCTTTGGTAGTTTGATCATATAACCTTCTTTCAACAGATGAAGGAGATATATATATCGAGATGAAAAGTTGATCGGTTTGTGGAAACTCCCATTGCTAGTTGTCAGATATTATTTCTGACGGCATGTAATGAGAACAACAAAGAACAGACAACCCAAACACGAGAACTAACTAGAGAGCCGACCTCACTGAATGTGTCCTTGAACTTTTGACAATCTTCGTCCCTGTAATCGTAGTAGAGGACTAGAGCCACGTCGATGTCTTCTATGAACTTCGCGAAGTTGTTCTGGTTCAGTGAAAAGACTTTCGGTGAATCAACAAACGGGTCGGGATCTGGTGGTTCACACCGTGGCTCCTGTTCTGAAGACGTGACAACCTGTTTAGTGTAACTTGTTTCTGATGCTCAGGAGGGGGGGGTGGGACATGGTACTTACATAAAATTGGGACAGGCGTGGCAGTAAATAAACAGAGAGAAGTTGGGGTATAAGTATGATTTCTGTAGAGCATGAAAGATAATACTCACCTTTCTGCTGCCTTGCACCATCAAGAACGAGAGGTGCTCGATCCTGTTCGACGACTGCCAGGTTCACCCAGCCTTAAATGGGTATCGATTTTTTTCTGGGTAAGTAAAACGGCACAGGCGTAATGCCGACCACATTACCCCAAAAATGAAGTGCTGACTATAACAAAATGATGGTTACTAATACCATATTCCCTATACGCCACTTGCCGTGACAGGGCTGTTGACGGTTTACAGTCTGGCCTATTTTGTAAACGGGGGGGGGGGGGGGGAAGAGGGGGGAGTCCACGAGAAGGAGAAGAGAAAAATATGAAACAGACTATCTTGAGATTTTGCGGGGGTGTATTAGTCGAGAAACTAAACACGTGGATCGATTTGATTGGAGGAGCCGACAAATATTTGAAGAGGAGACACAAAGAAACGGGAGGATTTTCTAGGAGAAAATCAGAGATGATACACTCGTAGTTATAGAGAGAGAGGAGAGAGGCCACATGTGTGGTCCGCCTTAGGGGCTAACTATAATCAACTTAGTAAGCAGTGATGAACTAAGTGTAGACTAAGTGCCGTTAGATGTAAAGAGTTCTGAACAGTCATAGATGAAACCTCGAGGATTAGGTTAGGAGTTTCCAGAGAATTAAGGTCCACGAGACAAATAGAATAAGTAGGTTAGCATTAGATCGGAAAAGGCTGTTCAATCGGGAACAGTCTCTATATAAGTAAACTGGTAGAATAAGTATATTAGACTTAGACCTGAGGAGGCCGTTCAATGGTGAACGGTTTCCGATTACATATGAGTAGATAAGTAGAGAAGTGTATAGAAGCCTAGGGCCCAGTGGCGAGTAACATTGCTACTGGGCAGCGTGCGAATGACCTTATTTCCAACATTGGTCATGTAATGTCATGTAAACCTGTTAAACACGTCGCCCATGGATTGGGCTGTGAAATAAAGACTGTTTGCATAAAAGTGTTCTAATTTGGTGTGTCCAACAGTTAGCAGATCACGCCTGGCAAAGAAAGACTTGGGAACGTTAAAGAAAAGAAACAAAAAGTTGCGGGTACAACACAAGTCGAAGTAAAAAAAAAAAAGTAAAGTACCTCCGTCACGCCAAGTGGCGTATAGGGAATATGGTGTTAGTGACCATATATTTTACAGACCTTCGGCACATTATTTTTAGGGTAATGTGGTCGATATTACGCCCGTGCCGCTTTACTTTCCCTGAAAAAAATCAGGTACCCATTAAAGGCTGGGTGAACCCAGAGCCCGTAGGGTGGGATCGAACCTACCCCTTGTCCTTTGTAGTCCAGTTCACTAACCACTGAGCTATCGCGGCTCCCACAAGTCGAAGTACAAAACACTATACCCTAAGGCAGGACACGTTATAACGTGTTGGGGTTTCCCAAGCGAGAGAATCTCGTGCTTGGTCGTGATCCAGGAGGACAGTAAGCTCAGGGTCAACGGGCAAGTGTGTCGCCTGTCATAATGCATGGCCAGAAACCAGGGCAGAGAGAAGCTGATTATAGCAGCTGATTCACGAGTAATATGTCAGCTGTAGCCATCCAAAATTAGCTGTCCGTGGTGTGAAAGTAATACAGTTCTTTCTAATTCAAAAACTACAACGTCCTGATGCAATTTTACTGGTTCTTCTATTGAAATAGAGACATTGAAGTAAGTTATAGACATGATGTTGATGTGAAATAGGGCGTCACTTTGAAGCCTTATGCTATAGGGGTAAGTTAATAGATATTAACATAGCAAGGGGGACATCAACGGGAATTAATTTGGTGTGGAGAGTGTTTATGGATGATGTTTTCACAATGTATGTCGGTCAAGTTGACACAATGTATGTCGGTCAAGTTGACACAATGTATGTCGGTCAAGTTGACACAATGTATGTCGGTCAAGTTGACACAATGTATGTTGGTCAAGTTGACACAATGTATGTCGGTCAAGTTGACACAATGTATGTCGGTCAAGTTGACATAATAGATGTTGGTCAAGTTGACACAATGTATGTTGGTCAAGTTGACACAATGTATGTTGGTCAAGTTGACATAATAGATGTTGGTCAAGTTGACACAATGTATGTCAGTCAAGTTGACACAATGTCTGTCAGTCAAGTTGACACAATGTCTGTCGGTCAGGTTACAAAATGTTAATCGGTTAAGTTGACACAATGCCTGTCAGTCAAGTTGACACAATGTCTGTCGGTCAAGTTGACACAATATCTGTCAGTCAAGTTGACACAATGTCTGTCGTCCCTATCAGTCAAGTTGACACAATGTCTGTCGTCCCTATCAGTCAAGTTGACACAAAGGCTGTTGGTCAAGTTGACACAATGGCTGTCGTCCCTATCGGTCAAGTTGACACAAAGGCTGTTGGTCAAGTTGACACAATATCTGTCTGTCAAGTTGACACAATGTCTGTCGTCCCTATCGGTCAAGTTGACACAAAGGCTGTTGGTCAAGTTGACACAACGGCTGTCTATCAAGAACAACCTGCCACCTGTTATTTCTAAACATGTCATGAGTCAAGCTTCAATATCTTTCCGGGATGCTCTATGTGGTATGTATGTACCCATGCTGAAGGCAATACTAGGTCCTCTACTAACAGGCGTGTCCAGTGCACATACAGTGGTGACCCTGACATCTAAAACTTCGTTTACGCCGACTGTTCTGGTGAGCCACATCTTAAAGTGAAGTCTAGTCAGGCGCATTTGTGGATTTCCGAGACCATTACTGAAAACATCTTGTGTTGATATTACGTCATGCTTTGTATAATATTTGCTCGTCCTACTCGTTGTTGCTCCTACTCGTTGTTGCCCCTACACGTTGTTGCTCCTACTCGTTGTTGCCCCTACACGTTGTTGCTCCTACTCGTTGTTGCCCCTACATGTAGTTGCTCCTAATCATTCTTGTTCCTACACGTTCTAGCTCCTAATCATTGCTGCTGCTACACGTTGTTGCTCCTACTCTTTGTTGCCCCTACATGTAGTTGCTACTAATCATTCTTGCTCCTATTCGTTGTTGCTTCTACATGTTGTTGCCCCTACATGTAGTTGCTCCTAATCATTCTTGCTCCTATTCGTTGTTGCTTCTACATGTTGTTGCCCCTACATGTAGTTGCTCCTAATCATTCTTGCTCCTATTCGTTGTTGCTTCTACATGTTGTTGCCCCTACATGTAGTTGCTCCTAATCATTCTTGCTCCTATTCGTTGTTGCTTCTACATGTTGTTGCTCCTACATGCAGTTGCTCCGAATCATTCTTGCTCCTATTCGTTGTTGCTTCTACATGTTGTTGCTCCTACATGTAGTTGCTCCTAATCATTCTTGCTCCTATTCGTTGTTGCTTCTACATGTAGTTGCTCCTACATGTAGTTGCTCCTAATCATTCTTGCTCCTATTCGTTGTTGCTTCTACATGTTGTTGTTCCTACACGTTCTTGCCCCTAATCATTGATGCTGCTGCTACACGTTGTTGCTCCTACTCTTTGTTGCCCCTACATGTAGTTGCTCCTAATCATTCTTGCTCCTATTCGTTGTTGCTTCTACATGTTGTTGCCCCTACATGTAGTTGCTCCTAATCATTCTTGCTCCTATTCGTTGTTGCTTCTACATGTTGTTGCTCCTACATGTTGTTGCTCCTACATGTTGTTTCTAATCTAATATTCGTTTTACCTCCTACATCTTATTGCTCCTACATGTTATTGCTCCTACATGTTATTCCTCCTACATGTTGTTGTCCCTACACTTTGTTCCTGCTACACGTTGTTGCTCCCACTCGATTTTGCTCCTACATGTTGTTGCTCCTACATTTTGTTACCCCTATATGTAGTTGCTCCTAATCATTGTTGCTCCTACATGTTGTTGCTCCTACACGTTGTTGCTCCTACATATTGTTGCTACAACACATTGTTGCTTCTACATGTTGTTGCTCCTACACGTTGTTGCTCCTACATGCTGTTGCTCCTACACGTTGTTGCTCCTACATGTTGTTGCCACTACATGTAGTTGCTCCTAATCATTGTTGCTCCTACATGTTGTTGCTCCTACATGTTGTTGCTCCTACACGTTGTTGCTCCTACATATTGTTGCTACAACACATTGTTGCTTCTACATGTTGTTGCTCCTACACGTTGTTGCTCCTACATGCTGTTGCTCCTACACGTTGTTGTTCCTACATATTGTTGCCCCTACATGTAGTTGCTCCTAATCATTGTTGCTCCTACATGTTGTTGCTCCTACATGGTATTGCTCCTACACGTTGTTTCTCCTACATGCTTTTGCTCCTACACGTTGTTGCTCCTAAATGTTTTTGCTTCTGCACGTTGTTGCTCCTACACGTTGCTGATCATATATGTTGTTGCAACTACTCGTTGTAACCCCTACATGTTGCTGCTCCTACATGTTGTTGCCTTTACTGGTTGTTGCTCCTACATGTTGCTGCCCCTACTCGGTGTTGCTCATACTCGTTGTTGCTCCTACATGTTGTTGCTCCTACAAGTTGTTGCCCCTACTCGGTGTTGCTCATACTCGTTGTTGCTCCTACATGTTGTTGCTCCTACAAGTTGTTGCATATACACTTTGTTCCTCCTAAATGTTGTTGCCCATTCAATTTGTTCCTCCTACACGTTGTTGCTTCTACACGTTGTTGCTCCTACACGTTGTTGCTCCTACATGTTGTTGTTTCTACACGTTGTTGCTCCTACACGTTGTTGCTCCTACACGTTGTTGCTCCTACACGTTGTTACTCCTACACGTTGTTGCTCCTATACGTTGTTGTTTCTACACGTTGTTGCTCCTACACGTTGTTGCTTCTACACGTTGTTGCTCCTACACGTTGTTGCTCCTACACGTTGTTGCTCCTATACGTTGTTACTCCTACACGTTGTTGCTCCTACACGTTGTTGCTTCTACACGTTGTTGCTCCTACACGTTGTTGCTCCTACACGTTGTTGCTTCTACACGTTGTTGCTCCTACACGTTGTTGCATCTACACGTTGTTGCTCCTACACGTTGTTGCTCCTACAAGTTGTTGCTCCTATACGTTGTTACTCATACACGTTGTTGCTCCTACACGTTGTTGCTTCTAAACTTTGTTGCTCCTACATGTTGTTGTTTCTACACGTTGTTGCTCCTACACGTTGTTGCTCCTACACGTTGTTGCTTCTACATGTTGTTTCTCCTACATATTGTAGGTTCTACACGTTGATGCTTCTACATGTCGTTGCTCCTACTCGTGATTACACCTACTCGTTGTTTCTCCTACATATTGAGGGTTCTACACGTTTGTTTTTCCCCTAAATGTTGTTGCTTCTACACTTTGATGCTTCTTCATGTTATAGGTTCTACAAGTTTTTGCCCCTACATGTTGTTGATTCTACACGTTGTTGCTTCTAAATGTTGTTGCGCCTACTCGTTGTTGCTTCTAAACTTTGTACCCTCTACACGTTGTTGCTCCTATATGTTGTTGCTCCTACTCGTTGTTGCCCCTGCACGTTGTTTTTCCTACATGTTCTTGCTCCTACATGTTGTTACTGCTACACGCTGTTGCCGCTACGGGTTGTTGCTCCTACTCGTTGTTACCCCTATATGTTGTTTCTCCTGCACGTTGTTTCTCCTACATGTTGTTTCTCCTGCACGTTGTTTCTCCTAGATGTTGTTGCTTCTACACGTTGTTTCTCCTGCATGTTGTTTCTCCTACACGTTGTTTCTCCTACATGTTGTTGCTTCTACACGTTGTTTCTACTACATGTTGTTGCTTCTACACGTTGTTTGTACTACATGTTGTTTCTCCTACACGTTGTTTCTCCTACATGTTGTTGCTTCTACCCGTTGTTTCTCCTACATGTTATTGTTTCTACACGTTATTGCTCCTACATATTATTGCTCCTAATTGTTGTTGCTCCTACATGTTCTTGCTCCTATATGTTAATGCTCCTGCATGTTTTTGGTCCTACACGTTGTTGCTCCTACATGTTATTGCTCCTAAATTTTATTACTCCTACATGTTATTGCTCCTACATGTTGTTGCTTCTTCATGTTGTTGCTCCTACATGTTATTGCTCCTACAGGCTGTTGCTCCTACATTTTAGTGCTTCTACATGTTATTGCTCTTACTTGTTATTCCTCCTAAATGGCATTGCTCCTACATGATATTGCTCCTACATGTTGTTCCTCCTACACTTTGTTGCTTTATCACGTTGTTGATTCTACATGTTTTTGCTCTTACATGTTGTTGCATCTACACGTTGTTGCTTCTACACGTTGTTGCTCCTACATGTTGTTGCTTACACACGTTGTTGCTTACACACGTTGTTGCTCCTACATGTTGTTGCTCTACACGTTGTTGTTTACACACGTTGTTGCTCCTACACGTTGTTGTTTCTACACGTTGTTGATTCTACATTTTATTGCTCCTACATGTTATTGCTCCTACATGTTGTTGCTTCAGGATGTTTTTGCTTCTACATTTTATTGCTCCTACAAGTTGTTGATCCTACACATTGTTGCTTCTACGTTTTGTTGCTCCTACCCTTTATTGCTCCTACACATTGTTGCTTCTACATTTTGTTGCTACTACAATTTATTGCTACTACATGTTGTTGCTTCTACATTTTATTGCTCCTACATGTGGCTTCTGCATTTTATTATTCCTACATGTTATTGCTCCTACATATTGTTGCCCCTACATTTATTGCTTCTACCCGTTGTTGCTTCTACTTGTGGTTGCTTCTACATTTTATTGCTCCTACATGTTGTTTCTACATTTTATTGCTCCAACATGTTTTTACTTCTACATGTTGTTGCATTAATTTTTTTTTGCTGCTACATGTTGTTGCTTCTACATTTTATTACTTCTCCATGTTATTGCTTCTACATTTTGTTGCTTCTACATGTTGTTGCTTCTACATTTTATTGCTTCTACATGTTGTTGCTACTACATTTTAATACTCCTACACGTTATTGCTTCTACATTTTATTGCTCCTTCATGTTATTGCTCCTACATGTTGTTGATTCAACATGTTATTGTTTCTACATTTTATTGTTCCTACATGTTGTTTCTCCTATACGTTGTTGCTTCTACATTTTGTTGCTCCCAGATTTTATTGCTTCTACCAGTTTTTTCTCCTACATGTTGCTTCTCCTACATGTTATTGTTTCTACACGTTGTTGCTCCTAAATATTATTGCTCCTAATTGTTGTTGCTCCTACACGTTGTTGCTCCTACACGTTGTTGCTCCTACATATTATTGCTCCTACATGTTGTTGCTCTTAACGTAGTTGCTCCTACACGTTGTTGCTCCTACATATTATTGCTCCTACATGTTGTTGCTCTTAACGTAGTTGCTCCTACACGTTGTTGCTCCTACATGTTATTGCTCCTAAATTTTATTACGCCTACATGTTATTGCTCCTACATGTTGTTGCTTCTTTATGTTGTTGCTCCTACATGTTAATGTTTCTAAATGCTGTTGCTCCTTCATTTTAGTGCTTCTACATGTTATTGCTCCTATATGTTGTTCTTCCTACACTTTGTTGCTTCATCAGGTTGTTGATTCTACATGTTTCTGCTCTTACATGTTGTTGCTTCAACACGTTGTTGCTCCTACATGTTGTTGCTTACACACGTTGTTGCTTACACACGTTGTTGCTCCTACATGTTGATGCTTCTAAACGTTGTTGTTTACACACGTTGTTGCTCCTACATGTTGTTGCTTCTGCACGTTGTTGCTTACACACGTTGTTGCATCTACACGTTGTTGCTTCTGCACGTTGTTGCTTACACACGTTGTTGCTCCTACATGCTGTTGCTTCTGCACGTTGTTGTTTACACACGTTGTTGCATCTACATGTTGTTGCATCTGCACGTTGTTGCTCCTACATGTTGTTGCTTACACACGTTGTTGCTTACACACGGTGTTGCTCCTACATGTTGTTGCTTCTAAACGTTGTTGTTTACACACGTTGTTGCTCCTACATGTTGTTGCTTCTGCACGTTGTTGTTTACACACGTTGTTGCATCTACACATTGTTGCATCTGCACGTTGTTGCTCCTACATGTTGTTGCTTACACACGTTGTTGCTTACACACGTTGTTGCTCCTACATGTTGTTCCCTCTAAACGTTGTTGTTTACACACGTTGTTGCTCCTACATGTTGTTGCTTCTACACGTTGTTGTTTACACACGTTGTTGCTCCTACATGTTGTTGCTTCTACACGTTGTTGTTTACACACTTTGTTGCTTCTACAGGTTGTTGCTCCTACATGTTGTTGCTTACACACGTTGTTGCTCCTATCAGTTGTTGCTTCTACACGTTGTTGCTTCTACATGTTGTTGCTTTTGCATTTTATTGCTCCTACATGTTGTTGCTTCAGGATGTTGTTGCTTCTACATTTTATTGCTTCTACAATTTATTGTTCCTACACGTTGTTGCTTCTACATTTTGTTGTCCCTACATTTTATTGCTACTACATGTTGTTGCTTCTACATTTTATTGCTCTACATGTGGCTTCTACATTTTATTATTCCTACATGTTGTTGCTCCTACATATTGTTGCCCCTACATTTGTTGCTTCTACACGTTGTTGCTTCTACATGTTGTTGCTTCTACATTTTATTGCTCCTACATGTTGTTTCTACATTTTATTGCTAAAAAATGTTTTTCCTTCTACACGTTGTTGAATTAAATTTTTTTGCTGCTACATGTTGTTGCTTCTACATTTTATTGCTTCTACATGTTGCTTCTACATTTATTTTGCTTCTACATGTTGTTGCTTCTACATTTTAATACTCCTACACGTTGTTGCTTCTACATTTTATTGCTCCTTCATTTTATTGTTCCTACACGTTGTTGCTCCTATACGTTGTTGCTTCTACATTTTGTTGCTCCTTCATTTTATTGCTTCTACGTGTTGTTGCTTCTACCCGTTGTTTCTCCTACATGTTATTGTTTCTACACGTTATTGCTCCTACATATTATTGCTCCTAATTGTTGTTGCTCCTACGTGTTCTTGCTCCTATATGTTAATGCTCCTGCATGTTGTTGGTCCTACACATTGTTGATCCTACATGTTTTTGCTCCTAAACTTTGTTGTTCCTACGCGTTGTTGCTCCTACATGTTATTGCTCCTAAATTTTATTACCCCTACATGTTATTGCTCCTACATGTTGTTGCTTCTTCATGTTGTTGCTCCTACATGTTATTGCTCCTACATGCTGTTGCTCCTACATTTTAGTGCTTCTACATGTTATTGCTCTTACTTGTTATTCCTCCTAAATGTTATTGCTCCTACATGATATTGCTCCTACATGTTGTTCCTCCTACACTTTGTTGCTTCATCACGTTGTTGATTCTACATGTTTTTGCTCTTACATGTTGTTGCATCTACACGTTGTTGCTTCAACACGTTGTTGCTCCTACATGTTGTTGCTTACACACGTTGTTGCTTACACACGTTGTTGCTCCTACACGTTGTTGCTTCTACACGTTGTTGCTTACACACGTTGTTGCTCCTACACGTTATTACTTCTACACGTTGTTGCTTCTACACGTTGTTGCTTCTACACGTTGTTGCTTCTACGCGGGATTGCTTCTACATGTTGTTGCTTCTACACGGGATTGCTTCTACATATTGTTGCTTCTACATTTTATTGCACCTACAATTTGTTGATCCTACACATTGTTGCTCCTACATGTTGTTGCTTCTACATGTTGTTGCTTCTACACGATGTTGCTCCTACATGTTGTTCCTTCTACACGTTGTTGCTTCTACATATTGTTCCTTCTACATATTGTTCCTTCTACATGTTGTTGCTTCTACACGTTGTTGCTTCTACATATTGTTCCTTCTACATATTGTTCCTTCTACATGTTGTTGCTTCTACACGTTGTTGCTTCTACATATTGTTGCTTCTACACGTTGTTGCTTCTACATATTGTTGCTTCTACACGCTGTTGCTTCTACATGTTGTTCCTTCTACATATTGTTGCTTCTACACGATGTTGCTTCTACATGTTGTTCCTTCTACATATTGTTCCTTCTACATGTTGTTGCTTCTACATGTTGTTGCTTCTACACGATGTTGCTTCTACATGTTGTTCCTTCTACACGTTGTTGCTTCTACATATTGTTCCTTCTACATATTTTTCCTTCTACATGTTGTTGCTTCTACACGTTGTTGCTTCTACATGTTGTTGCTTCTACATGTTGTTGCTTCTACATATTGTTCCTTCTACATATTGTTCATTCTACTTGTTGGTTCTACACGTTGTTGCTTCTACACGTTGTTGCTTCTACACGTTGTTGCTTCTACATGTTGTTGCTTCTATATGTTGTTGCTTCTACATGTTGTTGCTTCTACATGTTTTTGCTTCTACACGTTGTTGCTTCTATATGTGTTGCTTCTACATATTGTTGCCCCTACACGTTGTTGCTTCCACACGTTGTTGCTTCTACATTTTATTGCTTCTACATGTTGTTGCTTCTACATGTTGTTGCTTCTACACCATAATGCTTCTATACGTTGTTGCTTCTACATTTTATTGCTTCTACATGTTGTTGCTTCTACATGTTGTTGCTTCTACACGTTGTTGCTTCTACATGTTGTTGCTTCTACATGGTGTTGCTTCTACA
This sequence comes from Megaustenia siamemsis, assembly GCA_032433765.1. Taxonomy (NCBI): domain Eukaryota; kingdom Metazoa; phylum Mollusca; class Gastropoda; order Stylommatophora; family Ariophantidae; genus Megaustenia; species Megaustenia siamemsis. Next base: position 4,544,054 of record JAVIAB010000126.1, read on the forward strand.
CCATATTGCTTCTATACGTTGTTGCTTCTACATGTTGTTGCTTCTACATGTTGTTGCTTCTACATGTTGTTGCTTCTACATGTTGTTGCTTCTACACGTTGTTGCTTCTACACGTTGTTGCTTTTACATGTTGTTGCTTCTACATGTTGTTGCTTCTACACGCTGTTGCTTCTACACCATATTGCTTCTATACGTTGTTGCTTCTACATGTTGTTTGCTTTTACATGTTGTTGCTTCTACATGTTATTGCTTCTATATGTTGTTGCTTCTACATGTTATTTCTCCTACACGTTGTTGCTTCTACACGTTGTTGCTTCTTCACGTTGTTGATTCTACACGTTGTTGCTCCTAATCTTTGCTCAAGACAAGTGATGACAAGATCAACCCCTGTAGAAAGGCAACAGAAATTTAAAGAACTAAAAGCGCTGCATTGTATGTGCTCATGTCCAATCTATTTTCATGGTCCCTGCTAGAAATTGCTGTTTGAAAGAATTCTCACTGTCAAAAATTGTGTCTCCGTTCGGGTGCAAAATCTACAATTTACTGGAAATCAGGTGGCAAAAAGAAAAAAAAATGTCGACCTAGAGAAACACTAAAATGTGTACTGAGGTGAAAAGCAATAAATCTTGTCAAAATTGAGAGGTTCCTGCAGAACTGGGACGGATGGAGAGATGCTGGCCCTGTGGAAAGTCTGAGCCTTACTAGCAAATATAGTAGGACATAAAGACTCTATGCTTCCTGCTCTATGTCACTTCTTCGACATAACAGACACAGACAAATAGTTAGGCAGACAAATAGACAGACAGCTAAACAGGCAGAAAGACAAAGAGACAAAGAGACAGAATAGACAGAGAGACCAGACAAACAAGACAAGACTAGACTAGGCTAGTCTAGACTAGGTTAGACTATTCTATACTATACTATACTATACTATACTATACTAGACTAGACTAGACTAGACTAGACTAGACTAGACTAGACTAGACTATACTATACTATAAACTATACTATACTATACTATACTATACTATACTATACTATACTATACTATACTATACTATACTATACTATACTATACTATACTATACTATACTATACTATACTATACTATACTATACTATACTATACTATACTATACTAGACTATACTAGACTATACTATACTATACTAGACTATACTAGACTAAGAATAAGACGAAGATAAAGATTAAGATTAAGATTATGTAGATAGATAGATAGATAGATAGATAGATAGATAGATAGATAGATAGATAGATAGATAGATAGATAGATAGATAGATAGATAGGTAGGTAGGTAGGTAGGTAGGTAGGTAGGTAGGTAGGTAGGTAGTTAGGTAGATATGTAGATAGGTAGGTAGATAGATAGATAGATAGATAGATAGATAGATAGATAGATAGATAGATAGATAGATAGATAGATAGATAGATAGATAGATAGATAGATAGATAGATAGATAGGTGGGAAGGTGGGTGGGTGGGTGGGTGGGTGGGTGGGTAGGTGGGTGGGTGGGTGGGTAGGTAGGTAGGTAGGTAGGTAGGTAGGAATGTAGGTAGGTAGGTAGGTAGGTAGGTAGGTAGGTAGGTAGGTAGGTAGGTAGGTAGGTAGGTAGATAGGTAGGTAGGTAGGTAGGTATGTAGGTAGGTAGGTAGGTAGGTAGGTAGGTAGGTAGATAGGTAGGTAGGTAGGTAGGTAGGTAGGTAGGTAGGTAGGTAGGTAGGTAGGTAGGTAGGTAGGTAGGTAGGTAGGTAGGTAGGTAGGTAGGTAGAATGATCAGCCCGTCGGTTGTTATATTAATAAAATCACATACACTATGTGACTAATGTTGCCCTAGAACACAGGAACAGATAGATCAAGCGATTATTCAAATTTACCTTTAGCTTCACGTGCTTTCTTCAATTTGTTACGCTGTCTGAGAGCAGTCACGAACTTTAAAGGACAGAGCATAGCTGAGGTGAGGGTCTGGACAAAGTGTTAGCCGTGGCCAGGTTTGGGCAGTTTTTGAGTGGAGGGTATGGTAGAACTTCGATACAGGACAGCACTTTGTTGGTTAGTTCTTGGGTATGTTCGAAGTGAACTGTTGTTGCTGTAGGAATCAAAATGAAGGGTAGTCGCTGTAGAAACGGAAATATGGTGTCGTCATCAGAAACATGACGTCGTAGAAAACGTCAAAATATGGCTCTGTGTGAGCGCGCGCGTGTATGTGAGAGAGATACCATTGCCACCTCTATTAAGGGGACCATATTTTTGAAACCCTAATCCGGGACGGATTAATTTGACTTAAATTTTCCATCAATAAAATGAAATTTATTCCGTCTTTTTCAAGTGAATAATACATATATTGTAAAACTAATTAAAACTTAGTGGCCGTGTAAGAAGGCTTATCAACCAACACAGAACTGGAGTCGTCAGTCGCTGGACACTGAGGGAATTGCTGAGGAAGGGATCTGAGCACCTATGGACATGTTCGGAGTGCAATGATGATGACCCGCAAATAACTCAATAACTCAATAACTCAAGGTCAATAGACACAAAAATCACTGAAATCTGTAGAAATGTGGTTTTACCTAAGAATGTTGAGAATACCATGAACAGCAAAGAAGAGTAATGAGAACGTCCTGAAAGAGGCCAAAGGAAAAAGAGTTAATTTCCAATATTAGGAAGAAACAATCATCATTTTTTGGCCATGTAATGAGAATAGAACAGCTGGAATATATTGTAACAGCTGGGAAAATTGAAGGACGAAGAGATAGAAGGAAGCAAAGAGAAAAGATACCAGACAGCTTAAGAGAATGGCTTGGCAGAAGGTCAACAACAGAAATCATAAATAACTGATGAGAGCGTGGCGGTTGTGATGTAGCAGTTGAGGGGAGACTGCCGGTTGTCAGCGATTGTGGTGTAGCAGTTGAGGGGAGACTGCCGGTTGTCAGCGATTGTGGTGTAGCAGTTGAGGGGAGACTGCCGGTTGTCAGCGATTGTGGTGTAGCAGTTGAGGGGAGACTGCCGGTTGTCGGCGCTGGCTAAACACGATTCGCAGGGCTGAAGGAGCTCATAGACCGTGTGACGTCACCTTCCGCTGTCCTTCCTGATGTCCGGATGAACCTCTGGCTACAAGAGTGGATGGTCATCATCTACAAGAGTGGATGGTCATCATCTACAAGAGTGGATGGTCATCATCTACAAGAGTGGATGGTCATCATCTACAAGAGTGGATGGTCATCATCTACAAGAGTGGATGGTCATCATCTACAAGAGTGGATGGTCATCATCTACAAGAGTGGATGGTCATCATCTACAAGAGTGGATGGTCATCATCTACAAGAGTGGATGGTCATCATCTACAAGAGTGGATGGTCATCATCTACAAGAGTGGATGGTCATCATCTACAAGAGTGGATGGTCATCATCTACAAGAGTGGATGGTCATCATCTACAAGAGTGGATGGTCATCATCTACAAGAGTGGATGGTCATCATCTACAAGAGTGGATGGTCATCATCTACAAGAGTGGATGGTCATCATCTACAAGAGTGGATGGTCATCATCTACAAGAGTGGATGGTCATCATCTACAAGAGTGGATGGTCATCATCTACAAGAGTGGATGGTCATCATCTACAAGAGTGGATGGTCATCATCTACAAGAGTGGATGGTCATCATCTACAAGAGTGGATGGTCATCATCTACAAGAGTGGATGGTGGATGGTCATCATCTACAAGAGTGGATGGTCATCATCTACAAGAGTGGATGGTCATCATCTACAAGAGTGGATGGTCATCATCTACATGAGTGGATGGTCATCATCTACATGAGTGGATGGTCATCATCTACAAGAGTGGATGGTCATCATCTACAAGAGTGGATGGTCATCATCTACAAGAGTGGATGGTCATCATCTACAAGAGTGGATGGTCATCATCTACAAGAGTGGATGGTCATCATCTACAAGAGTGGATGGTCATCATCTACAAGAGTGGATGGTCATCATCTACAAGAGTGGATGGTCATCATCTACAAGAGTGGATGGTCATCATCTACAAGAGTGGATGGTCATCATCTACAAGAGTGGATGGTCATCATCTACAAGAGTGGATGGTCATCATCTACAAGAGTGGATGGTCATCATCTACAAGAGTGGATGGTCATCATCTACAAGAGTGGATGGTCATCATCTACAAGAGTGGATGGTCATCATCTACATGAGTGGATGGTCATCATCTACAAGAGTGGATGGTCATCATCTACAAGAGTGGATGGTCATCATCTACAAGAGTGGATGGTCATCATCTACAAGAGTGGATGGTCATCATCTACAAGAGTGGATGGTCATCATCTACAAGAGTGGATGGTCATCATCTACAAGAGTGGATGGTCATCATCTACAAGAGTGGATGGTCATCATCTACAAGAGTGGATGGTCATCATCTACAAGAGTGGATGGTCATCATCTACAAGAGTGGATGGTCATCATCTACAAGAGTGGATGGTCATCATCTACAAGAGTGGATGGTCATCATCTACAAGAGTGGATGGTCATCATCTACAAGAGTGGATGGTCATCATCTACAAGAGTGGATGGTCATCATCTACAAGAGTGGATGGTCATCATCTACAAGAGTGGATGGTCATCATCTACAAGAGTGGATGGTCATCATCTACAAGAGTGGATGGTCATCATCTACAAGAGTGGATGGTCATCATCTACAAGAGTGGATGGTCATCATCTACAAGAGTGGATGGTCATCATCTACAAGAGTGGATGGTCATCATCTACAAGAGTGGATGGTCATCATCTACAAGAGTGGATGGTCATCATCTACAAGAGTGGATGGTCATCATCTACAAGAGTGGATGGTCATCATCTACAAGAGTGGATGGTCATCATCTACAAGAGTGGATGGTCATCATCTACAAGAGTGGATGGTCATCATCTACAAGAGTGGATGGTCATCATCTACAAGAGTGGATGGTCATCATCTACAAGAGTGGATGGTCATCATCTACAAGAGTGGATGGTCATCATCTACAAGAGTGGATGGTCATCATCTACAAGAGTGGATGGTCATCATCTACAAGAGTGGATGGTCATCATCTACAAGAGTGGATGGTCATCATCTACAAGAGTGGATGGTCATCATCTACAAGAGTGGATGGTCATCATCTACAAGAGTGGATGGTCATCATCTACAAGAGTGGATGGTCATCATCTACAAGAGTGGATGGTCATCATCTACAAGAGTGGATGGTCATCATCTACAAGAGTGGATGGTCATCATCTACAAGAGTGGATGGTCATCATCTACAAGAGTGGATGGTCATCATCTACAAGAGTGGATGGTCATCATCTACAAGAGTGGATGGTCATCATCTACAAGAGTGGATGGTCATCATCTACAAGAGTGGATGGTCATCATCTACAAGAGTGGATGGTCATCATCTACAAGAGTGGATGGTCATCATCTACAAGAGTGGATGGTCATCATCTACAAGAGTGGATGGTCATCATCTACAAGAGTGGATGGTCATCATCTACAAGAGTGGATGGTCATCATCTACAAGAGTGGATGGTCATCATCTACAAGAGTGGATGGTCATCATCTACAAGAGTGGATGGTCATCTTCTACAAGAGTGGATGGTCATCATCTACAAGAGTGGATGGTCATCATCTACAAGAGTGGATGGTCATCATCTACAAGAGTGGATGGTCATCATCTACAAGAGTGGATGGTCATCATCTACAAGAGTGGATGGTCATCATCTACAAGAGTGGATGGTCATCATCTACAAGAGTGGACGGTCATCATCTACAAGAGTGGATGGTCATCATCTACATGATCCTCTCGCCAGAGTCGAGTATAGTCTCCCGGAACATCTCGGTGCACAGGGGTTAGTGTTGTCCGGGTTTGACACTATTTTAAATTCACGACTTTTTCATGAGATTTTGGTTTTTAAAAAAATAGTTGCTCTCTAATCGGAGGAAAAAGTAAGAAAAAAAAATAAATAAAAATATTATTTTTACAAATATAAGAAAAAAATATAACAAAATATAAATTAAAAAAATAATTGAAAAAGATATTGTAAAAATAATAAATAATTAATTTGAAAAATATGAAAAAAATATATTTTAAAAAATCATTTTAAAATATATTAAAACATTTTTTTTAAATATTAAAATAAAAAATTAATTAAAAAAATATTGTTAATATGATATAAATAAATAATTAATTTGTAAAAAAAATTGCCTAAACAAACAAATAAAAATAATATAAATAAAAAATGAATTAAAAAAAATATTTTAAAAATAATAAGAAATAATATATATATATATATATATATATATATATATATATATATATATCTTCTCTCTCTCTCTCACTCTCTCTCTCTCTCACATGAAGACAGCTGTCTGTTTAAATGAATTGATCGACCCCACAGACAGAACATCACAATTAGAGTCTGTTAGATCCACTCTGATTGAATACCTGTTAAAACGTTGCATTGTGTTCTGCGCCAGTATTCCAGTGCATCCGATTTCAGCCAGCATTTTATTCAGGTTTGCATTCCTTAGCCTTTGATTGTCCCCAATCTTCCTGCAAGGCAGCAGATTGTCTTTTCTGTAGGGGGATTCTGCCCTTAGATGGTCGGCCCTCCCAGGTTTACGAGCACCATCTGCCCGAGTCACTAGAGGTGACTAACACAGACATGCACACACAAAGATGTAAGATGTGACTAAAACAGACATGCACACAGCAATACGACGCATGACTAACACTGACACACACCAAGATATGAGATGTGACTAACACAGATACACACTCTAAGATATGAGATATGATTAAACACAGTCATGTACACGCAAAGATATGAAACATGACTAACATAAACATGCACTCACAAAGATAGGAGATGTGACTAACATAGACATGCACACACAAAGGTAAGAGATATGACTAAACACAAACACACAAAGATATGAGACATGATTAATATAGACACGCGCACTAAGATATGAGATGTGACTAACATAGACATGCACACAAGGATGTGAGATGTGACTAACATAGACATGCACACAAGGATGTGAGATGTGACTAACATAGACATGCACAGAAGGATGTGAGATGTGACTAACATAGACATGCACACAAAGATATCAGATGTGACTAACATAGACATGCACACAAGGATATGAGATGTGACTAACATAGACATGCACACAAAGATATCAGATGTGACTAACATAGACATGCACACAAGGATATGAGATGTGACTAACATAGACATGCACACAAAGATATCAGATGTGACTAACATAGACATGCACACAAGGATATGAGATGTGACTAACATAGACATGCACACAAGGATATGAGATGTGACTAACATAGGCATGAACAACGTAGGAGCAACAACGTGTAGGAGAATTGAGCTATGGCTATCACATACACACACAAAGATATGAGCCATGGCTATCAAAGACACCCACCAAGATAGGAACCATGACTATCACATACACACACAAAGATATGAGCCATGGCTATCAAAGACACCCACCAAGATAGGAACCATGGCTATCACATACACACACAAAGATATGAGCCATGGCTATCAAAGACACCCACCAAGATAGGAACCATGGCTATCACATACACACACAAAGATATGAGCCATGGCTATCAAAGACACCCACAAAGATATGAGCCATGGCTATCAAAGACACCCACCAAGATAGGAACCATGGCTATCACATACACACACAAAGATATGAGCCATGGCTATCACATACACACACAAAGATATGAGCCATGGCTATCAAAGACACCCACCAAGATAGGAACCATCGCTATCAAAGACACACACAAAGATATGAGCCATGGCTATCAAAGACACCCACCAAGATAGGAACCATGGCTATCACATACACACACAAAGATATGAGCCATGACTATCAAAGACACCCACCAAGATAGGAACCATGGCTATCACATACACACACAAAGATATGAGCCATGGCTATCAAAGACACCCACCAAGATAGGAACCATGGCTATCGCATACACACACAAAGATATGAGCCATGGCTATGAAAGACACCCACCAAGATAGGAACCATGGCTATCACATACACACACAAAGATATGAGCCATGGCTATCAAAGACACCCACCAAGATAGGAACAATGGCTATCACATACACACACAAAGATATGAGCCATGGCTATCAAAGACACCCACCAAGATAGGAACCATAGCTATCACATACACACACAAAGATATGAGCCATGGCTATCAAAGACACCCACCAAGATAGGAACCATGGCTATCACATACACACACAAAGATATGAGCCATGGCTATCAAAGACACCCACCAAGATAAGAACCATGGCTATCACATACACACACAAAGATATGAGCCATGGCTATCAAAGACACCCACCAAGATAGGAACCATGGCTATCACATACACACACAAAGATATGAGCCATGGCTATGAAAGACACCCACCAAGATAGGAACCATGGCTATCACATACACACACAAAGATATGAGCCATGGCTATGAAAGACACCCACCAAGATAGGAACCATGGCTATCACATACACACACAAAGATATGAGCCATGGCTATCAAAGACACCCACCAAGATAGGAACCATGGCTATCACATACACACACAAAGATATGAGCCATGGCTATCAAAGACACCCACCAAGATAGGAACCATGGCTATCACATACACACACAAAGATATGAGCCATGGCTATCAAAGACACCCACCAAGATAGGAACCATGGCTATCACAGACACACACAAAGATATGAGCCATGGCTATCAAAGACACCCACCAAGATAGGAACCATGGCTATCAAAGACACACACAAAGATATGAGCCATGGCTATCAAAGACACCCACCAAGATAGGAACCATGGCTATCACATACACACACAAAGATATGAGCCATGGCTATCAAAGACACCCACCAAGATAGGAACCATGGCTATCAAAGACACACACAAAGATATGAGCCATGGCTATGAAAGACACCCACCAAGATAGGAACCATGGCTATCACATACACACACAAAGATATGAGCCATGGCTATCAAAGACACCCACCAAGATAGGAACCATGGCTATCACATACACACACAAAGATATGAGCCATGGCTATCAAAGACACCCACCAAGATAGGAACCATGGCTATCACATACACACACAAAGATATGAACCATGGTTAGCACAGACAACCACCAAGATATAAGCCACGACTAACATATACACTTGATAACGTCCACCAAAGTTTGTCTGAGGTTCTTGGTAAAGTTTCTACTGACGACCACGAAGATCCAAAACTTGCAGGCATGGTAGGCGTGGCTGACGTGCTGGAAGATCAGCCGGATAAGATCTTCAGAGAATGTCAATTTCATGTCTCCTGAGTTTTGAGTCCGCATCAGATAGTACAGTCTGACCACGTGGCTGGGTTCGTTCATGATAATGTAAGTCAGAGACAAGACAAAGAGCAGCCTAGCCACACGAACCTGAGCTCCACCTAGGATCGTTGATCGGTTTCAGCTCGGAAACTTCCAGCATCGGCAGACCACTGAGCTCCTTCCACCGGAACTTGTGTATGATGGACAGAACGATCGTGAAGAGCATGACAGTAATGGCGATCAGCGGTAGTAGCAACGTTACTACCGAGTCAATGTAGGTTATTATGTGCAAGAACATCAGCCTTGGACTTAGCAAGTATTTCTCAAGACCTATCTCGTTTGGCGTTATCTCAGCAGCAGCAGCAGTGGTCATATACAGCAACAACGACAAGACTAGAATGCACATGACCGCGATACTGGCGCGTCGCTTTGTGCACATAACCACAAAGCTTGTTGGATGACATATGGTGATGTAATTCTCCACTGTTATGCGCACAACGTACCATACAGACAGAAAGCTAAATACGTAGGTGGCGAAAATCGAGACTTTGACACACCCCGTTCAGTTGATTGACTGTGTAGCCAATGGTCTCTAACCACACAAACAGTAGGCCAACCAGAAACACCCGTGTCAGAGATCAGCAATGGTCTCTATACACACAAACAGTAGGCCAACCAGAACACCCGTGTCAGAGATCAGCAATGGTCTCTATCCACACAAACAGTAGGCCAACCAGAACACCCGTGTCAGAGATCAGCAATGGTCTCTATCCACACAAACAGTAGACCAACCAGAAAACCCGTGTCAGAGATCAGCAATGGTCTCTATCCACACAAACAGTAGGCCAACCAGAACACCCGTGTCAGAGATCAGCAATGGTCTCTATCCACACAAACAGTAGACCAACCAGAACACCCGTGTCAGAGATGAGCAATGGTCTCTATCCACACAAACAGTAGACCAACCAGAACACCCGTGTCAGAGATCAGCAATGGTCCCTATCCACACAAACAGTAGGCCAACCAGAACACGCATGTCAGAGATCAGCAATGGTCTCTAACCACACAAACAGTAGGCCAACCAGAACACCCATGTCAGAGATCAGCAATGGTCTCTAACCACACAAACAGTAGGCCAACCAGAACACCCATGTCAGAGATCAGCAATGGTCTCTACCCACACAAACAGTAGGCCAACCAGAACACCCGTGTCAGAGATCAGCAATGGTCTCTATCCACACAAACAGTAGACCAACCAGAACACCCGTGTCAGAGATCAGCAATGGTCTCTATCCACACAAACAGTAGGCCCACCAGAACACCCGTGTCAGAGATCAGCAATGGTCTCTATCTACACAAACAGTAGGCCAACCAGAACACCCGTGTCAGAGATCAGCAATGGTCTCTATCCACACAAACAGTAGGCCAACCAGAACACCCGTGTCAGAGATCAGCAATTGTCCCTAACCACACAAACAGTAAGCCAACCAGAACACCCGTGTCAGAGATGAGCAATGGTCTCTATCCACACAAACAGTAGGCCAACCAGAACACCCGTGTCAGAGATCAGCAATGGTCTCTATCCACACAAACAGTAGGCCAACCAGAACACACGTGTCAGAGATCAGCAATGGTCTCTATCCACACAAACAGTAGGCCAACCAGAACATCCGTGTCAGAGATGAGCAATGGTCTCTATCCACACAAACAGTACGCCCACCAGAACACCCGTGTCAGAGATCAGCAATGGTCTCTATCCACACAAACAGTAGGCCAACCAGAACACCCGTGTCAGAGATCAGCAATGGTCTCTATCCACACAAACAGTAGGCCAACCAGAACACCCGTGTCAGAGATCAGCAATTGTCCCTAACCACACAAACAGTACGCCAACCAGAACACCCGTGTCAGAGATGAGCAATGGTCTCTATCCACACAAACAGTAGGCCAACCAGAACACCCGTGTCAGAGATCAGCAATGGTCTCTATCCACACAAACAGTAGGCCAACCAGAACACCCGTGTCAGAGATCAGCAATGGTCTCTATCCACACAAACAGTAGGCCAACCAGAACACCCGTGTCAGAGATGAGCAATGGTCTCTATCCACACAAACAGTAGGCCAACCAGAACACCCGTGTCAGAGATCAGCAATGGTCTCTATCCACACAAACAGTAGGCCCACCAGAACACCCGTGTCAGAGATCAGCAATGGTCTCTATCCACACAAACAGTAGGCCAACCAAAACACCCGTGTCAGAGATCAGCAATGGTCTCTATCCACACAAACAGTAGGCCAACCAGAACACCCGTGTCAGAGATCAGCAATGGTCTCTATCCACACAAACAGTAGGCCAACCAGAACACCCGTGTCAGAGATCAGCAATGGTCTCTATCCACACAAACAGTAGGCCAACCAGAACACCCGTGTCAGAGATCAGCAATGGTCTCTATCCACACAAACAGTAAGCCAACCAGAACACACGTGTCAGGAATCAGCAATGGTCTCTATCCACACAAACAGTAGACCAACCAGAACACCCGTGTCAGAGATCAGCAATGGTCTCTATCCACACAAACAGTAGACCAACCAGAACACCCGTGTCAGAGATCAGCAATGGTCTCTATCCACACAAACAGTAGGCCCACCAGAACACCCGTGTCAGAGATCAGCAATGGTCTCTATCCACACAAACAGTAGACCAACCAGAACACCCGTGTCAGAGATCAGCAATGGTCTCTATCCACACAAACAGTAGACCAACCAGAACACCCGTGTCAGAGATCAGCAATGGTCTCTATCCACACAAACAGTAGACCAACCAGAACACCCGTGTCAGAGATCAGCAATGGTCTCTATCCACACAAACAGTAAGCCAACCAGAACACACGTGTCAGGAATCAGCAATGGTCTCTATCCACACAAACAGTAGACCAACCAGAACACCCGTGTCAGAGATCAGCAATGGTCTCTAACCACACAAACAGTTGACCAACCAGAACACCCGTGTCAGAGATCAGCAATGGTCTCTAACAACACAAACAGTAGACCAACCAGAACACCGTGTCAGAGATCAGCAATGGTCTCTAACAACACAAACAGTAGACCAACCAGAACACCCGTGTCAGAGATCAGCAATGGTCTCTATCCACACAAACTGTAGGCCAACCAGAACACCCGTGTCAGAGATCAGCAATGGTCTCTAACAACACAAACAGTAGACCAACCAGAACACCGTGTCAGAGATCAGCAATGGTCTCTAACAACACAAACAGTAGACCAACCAGAACACCCGTGTCAGAGATCAGCAATGGTCTCTAACAACACAAACAGTAGACCAACCAGAACACCCGTGTCAGAGATCAGCAATGGTCTCTAACAACACAAACAGTAGACCAACCAGAACACCGTGTCAGAGATCAGCAATGGTCTCTAACAACACAAACAGTAGACCAACCAGAACACCCGTGTCAGAGATCAGCAATGGTCTCTATCCACACAAACAGTAGACCAACCAGAACACCGTGTCAGAGATCAGCAATGGTCTCTAACAACACAAACAGTAGACCAACCAGAACACCCGTGTCAGAGATCAGCAATGGTCTCTATCCACACAAACAGTAGGCCAACCAGAACACCGTGTCAGAGATCAGCAATGGTCTCTAACAACACAAACAGTAGACCAACCAGAACACCCGTGTCAGAGATCAGCAATGGTCTCTATCCACACAAACAGTAGACCAACCAGAACACCGTGTCAGAGATCAGCAATGGTCTCTAACAACACAAACAGTAGACCAACCAGAACACCGTGTCAGAGATCAGCAATGGTCTCTAACAACACAAACAGTAGACCAACCAGAACACCGTGTCAGAGATCAGCAATGGTCTCTAACAACACAAACAGTAGACCAACCAGAACACCCGTGTCAGGGATCAGCAATGGTCTCTATCCACACAAACAGTAGACCAACCAGAACACCCGTGTCAGGGATCAGCAATGGTCTCTATCCACACAAACAGTAGACCAACCAGAACACCCGTGTCAGAGATCAGCAATGGTCTCTACCCACACAAACAGTAGACCAACCAGAACACCCGTGTCAGAGATCAGCAATGGTCTCTATCCACACAAACAGTAGACCAACCAGAACACCCATGTCAGAGATCAGCAATGGTCTCTATCTACACAAACAGTAGACCAACCAGAACACCCGTGTCAGGGATCAGCAATGGTCTCTATCCACACAAACAGTAGACCAACCAGAACACCCGTGTCAGAGATCAGCAATGGTCTCTACCCACACAAACAGTAGGCCAACCAGAACACCCGTGTCAGAGATCAGCAATGGTCTCTATCCACACAAACAGTAGACCAACCAGAACACCCGTGTCAGAGATCAGCAACACAAAAATGTAAATGCTGGAAAAAAAGTTCATGAGTTCTCGTAGAAGAAGATCCAAGAAGAATCTTCATAAATGAATGACGTCATATCCTGGAGCGATCCCTTCTTTCCACCAAAGACGAATATGGCTTGTATCTCACACGCTACTTGATGATGTCCACATTTGTAGACTTTGATAAATTCAAGTCGTATGTGATTTTAGTAGCACACAAACAATGAATAGAATAGTTGAGTTCTTGGCTCTTGTGTCTTGAATAAAACAGAACGTGACAACCTTAAGTATGGAATTTATCATACAAGTATTTTGAACTAAAAGTTCTACCAGATATATACAAATATATGATGAAACATGTAATTTACTATTTGGATAGTTTGTCAAAGAAGGTGTTGATCTCCTCCTGCGTTAGTGGACGCATGGTTGTTTACTAATTTGGTTCATATAAGACAGCGTCCACAAGAGTCAGAGTGAAATGAATCTCCGTTGTCGCCAACCCTCGATGCAGGGAGAAAGCACGACAAGATTGTGTTCTGAGCTTATACTCCAGGCATTGTGCTAGTAAAAGCTAAACTATAACGGCCGCTGTTGAGAATGAACGAAATTCTGCAAATTCAGATCTTGGCCATTGGGATTTGTTCAAACGTAAACAAGCGTCTATTTTGGTGCGTCCATCTTGGTGCGTCTTTTCATATATGTGTAAAGAAATAATTTTTTTTTAATATTTAAAAAACAATATATAAATTTTTTTTTAAATATGAATATAGCAATAATATATAAATAACAAATATTTTAAAAATAACAATTTAAAAAAAATTAATTTGTTAAAAATATCTAGCACAGTTAGTCCGATGTAAAGGGTGATAGGATTGTATCGAGGAAATGTTTTATATTCAAGTGTTTTCCTTTTATGCAGGTCAGGTTAATAATCTATAAATAGATTGGAGGTTCCAAACAGCATTCTTCTTCAAGTTGAATCTCCTCTCATCTCCATCTATCCATCTCTTCTCATTTCCATCTGTCGCCATCTCTCTCTCATTTTCCCTATTACACATTCAGTGTTTTATCAAAGTCACGTGATACAGAATATTTAAAAATTATTTTAAAAAATATTGAAAAAATTTAAAGCGTAGCTTATAGTCACACGGTGTAAATAAAATCCTATAAATGCAATAACCTATATTACTAAACAACACAATAAAAAGAATTAGTTCGTCCGTACACGAAAGTAACACAATGAATATACAAGAATATGAAATGTCGTGGCCGCAAAGATGCTACTTGTTGAGTTTCAGTTTCAGTATCTATCTATCTATTGTCCTTTCGAGCCGAAGACGGCACATAGGGCAGAACCACAATCTCAAAAACAGAAACCTTGTGTGCCAAAGTGGCACATATTGCAGAGATCACTGCTTCTAAAATATATGGCGCTGTTTCCATAACAATACTTTTTACAATGACAGCTTGTCAAGCCATCGATCAATGGATTGTTTCAGTATACAAGATATTAAAAAAAACATTTAAAAGTCGAAGAGACGTTTACCATATTGGCAAAGTTAATAAACGTTTGTGTCCCTAATGTATTTAACAAATCTGGGACAAAAGCTAAAAAATCTGAGAAAATCGGGACAAATTTGGGACCGTAACATATCCGGGCAAATGTTGAAAAAACAGTAACAAATGAGGATTGTCCCGGAAAAATTGGTACGTTTTGTCACGTTACCTTTATAGAACGCATGCCTGCTGAAGAGAACCACCCAAAGGTTGTGACGTGGTCAGCATTTCAAGCAGGGCCGGTTGTGGGTAAAATGAAGTCAGCTGACTTAGCTAACTAAAGTGATCACATCACATACTTGGGCTGCTTTCAGGACGATATTTTTAAGATGGCTGTGGTAAATGCAACGTTCTGTGGGAGATCTGGCTAGAGACAGAGATTCTTTCAGATCGGTTGTGGTGAATGCAACGTCCGGTGGGAGATCTGGGACAGAGATTCTTTCAGATTGGTTGTGGTGAATGCAACGTTTTGTGGGAGATCTAGCTAGAGACAGAGATTCTTTCAGATCGGTTGTGGTGAATGCAACATTCTGTGGGAGATCTGACTAGAGACATAGATTCTTTCAGATCGGTTGTGGTGAATGCAACGTTCTGTGGGAGATCTGACTAGAGACATAGATTCTTTCAGATCGGTTGTGGTGAATGCAACGTCCGGTGGGAGATCTGACTATAGACAGAGATTCTTTCAGATTGGTTGTGGTGAATGCAACGTCCGGTGGGAGATCTGACTATAGACAGAGATTCTTTCAGATTGGTTGTGATGAATGCAACGTCCGGTGGGAGATCTGACTATAGACAGAGATTCTTTCAGATTGGTTGTGATGAATGCAACGTCCGGTGGGAGATCTGACTATAGACAGAGATTCTTTCAGATTGGTTGTGGTGAATGCAACGTCCGGTGGGAGATCTGACTATAGACAGAGATTCTTTCAGATTGGTTGTGGTGAATGCAACGTTTTGTGGGAGATCTAGCTAGAGACAGAGATTCTTTCAGATCGGTTGAGGTGAATGCAACATTCTGTGGGAGATCTGACTAGAGACATAGATTCTTTCAGATCGGTTGTGGTGAATGCAACGTTCTGTGGGAGATCTGGGACAGAGATTCTTTCAGATCGGTTGTTGTGAATGCAACGTTCTGTGGGAGATCTGGGACAGAGATTCTTTCAGATCGGTTGTTGTGAATGCAACGTTCTGTGGGAGATCTGGGACAGAGATTCTTTCAGATCGGTTGTTGTGAATGCAACGTTCTGTGGGAGATCTGACTAGAGACAGAGATTCTTTCAGATCGGTTGTGGTGAATGCAACGTTCAGTGGGAGATCTGACTAGAGACAGAGATTCTTTCAGATCGGTTGTGGTGAATGCAACGTTCTGTGGGAGATCTGACTAGAGACAGAGATTCTTTCAGATCGGTTGTGGTGAATGCAACGTTCTGTGGGAGATCTGGGACAGAGATTCTTTCAGATCGGTTGTGGTGAATGCAATGTTTTTTGGAGATCTGGCTAGCGACAGAGATTCTTTCAGATCGGTTGTGGTGAATGCAACGTTCAGTGGGAGATCTGACTAGAGACAGAGATTCTTTCAGATCGGTTGTGGTGAATGCAACGTTCTGTGGGAGATCTGGCTAGAGACAGGAATTCTTTCAGACGGGCGGTATGAATGCAACGTTCTGTGGGAGATCTGGCTAGAGTCAGAGATTCTTTCAGAAGGGCTGTGGTGAATATAACTTTCTATGGGAGTTCTGGCTAGAGACCAAATTCTTTCAGACAGACTGCATTGAATGTAACGTTCTGTGGGAGATCTGGCTAGAGACAGAGATTCTTTCAGACGGGCTGTGGTGAATGCAACGTCCTGTGGGAGATCTGACTATAGACAGAGATTCTTTCAGATTGGTTGTGGTGAATGCAACGTTCTGTGGGAGATCTAGCTATAAAAAAATAGAGACAGAGATTCTTTCAGATCGGTTGTGGTGAATGCAACGTTCTGTGGGAGATCTGACTAGAGACAGAGATTCTTTCAGATCGGTTGTGGTGAATGCAACGTTCTGTGGGAGATCTGGCTAGAGACAGAGATTCTTTCAGATCGGTTGTGGTGAATGCAACGTTCTGTGGGAAATCTGACTAGAGACAGAGATTCTTTCAGATCGGTTGTGGTGAATGCAACGTTCTGTGGGAGATCTGGCTAGAGACAGGGATTCTTTCAAACGGGCGGTATGAATGCAACGTTCTGCAGGATTCTTGATTAGAGACATAGATTCTTTCAGACGGGCTGTGGTGAATGCAACGTTCAGTGTAAGATGTTGGATGGTTGGTTGGTTGGTTGGTTTGTTGGTTGATTGGTTGGATGGTTCATTTTTTGGTTGGTTGGATGGTATGTTTGTTGTTGGTTGGTTGGATGGTTGGTTGGTTGAATGGTTGGTTTATTGGTTGGTTGGTTGGATTGTTGGTTTGTTATTTGGATTGTTGAATGGTTGGTTGGTTGGTTGGTTTGTTAGTTGGTTGGTTTGTTGGTTGGTTGGTTTGTTGGTTGGTTGGTGGGATGGTTGGTTTGTTATTTGGATGGTTGGTTGATTAGTTGGATGGATGGTTGGTTAGATGTTTGGTTCGATAGGTGATTGGATGGTTGGTTGGGTGGTTGGTTTGTTGGTTGGTTGGATGATTGATTGGATGGTTGGTTTGTTGGTTGGTTGGATAGTTGATTGGATGTTTGGTTGGATGGTTGGTTAGCCGTTTGGTTTGTTTGTTGGTTGTTTGGTTGGTTTGTTGGTTGGTTGTTGGTTGGTTGGTTTGTTGGTTGGTTTGTTGGTTGGTTGGTTGGTTAGTTTGTTGGTTGGTTTGTTGGTTGGTTGGTTTGTTGGTTGGTTTGTTGGTTGGTTGGTTTGTTTGTTTGTTGGTTTGTTGGTTGGTTTGTTGGTTGGTTTGTTGGTTGGTTGGTTGGTTGGTTTGTTGATTGGTTGGTTAAATGGTTGGTTGATTGATTGGATGGATGGTTGTTTGGATGGTTGGTTGGTTCGATGGTTGGTTAGCCGTTTGGTTTGTTGGTTGGTTGGTTGGTTGGTTGAATGGTTGGTTTGTTGGTTGGTTGTTTGGATGTTTGGTTTGTTATTTAGATGGTTGGTTGGATGGTTGGTTCGATAGTTGGTTGGATGGTTGGTTGGTTGGATGGTTGGTTGGATGGTTGGTTTGTTTGTTGGTTTGTTACTTGGATTGTTGGTTGATTGAATGGATGGATGGTGGGATGGTTGGATGGATGACTGCATGATTGGTTGGTTGATTGGTGGGATGTTTGGTTTTTTGTTTGGTTGGGTGGTTGGTGTATGGGTTGTTTGCTTGGATGGTTGATTTGTTGGATGGTAGACTGGTTGGTTGGTTGGTTGGTTAGATGATTGGCTGGTAGGTTGGTAGGTTGGATGGATGGATGGATCGTTGTTGTTTGTTTAGTTTGTTGGTTGGTTGGTTGGATGTTTGGTTTGCCAAACTGTAAAAAAAGAGTACCACCATCCTGTAATCATTTATAATGAACACAGAAACCTCACTTAGAACGAACATACCTCTCAAACAATCATAAAGTGAAATATACATTCCCTCACATAACAACCAATAAGAATACCCCATCTTGTGAAACACTGGAAGTGGAATCTCAGATGTCAACTAAGCATCACAACATCCTACTACAACTGCTGTTGAAGACATTTTTTAGGAAGGAACCTTGATTTCATGATAGATCAACTTCTTGCACTCATCAACTGATGTTGAAGACACCTGCTGAAGGGAACATTTATTTCATGATAGTTCAACTTCTTGCACTCAATATCATCCCGTGCTGTTTGTACAGGATCAATGCCACCCTATTCCCAACGAAACGTGGTGTTCACATGCAGGACCTCTTTACTTACAAGGATACACTTAGAGCTACCATATGTCGCGTCTCCAGTTTTGGTTAGAGTCCACGCTGTGAGAATCACAAGAGAGCAGATCAATGGTCGTACAGCGTCTCCTGTAGACGATGTTTCACTGGATCGTCACAGAAATCACCAGGGACTGGTGGTGCGGTGAGGCAGGAGCACTGGTCACACCAGCGACGACAAACAAAACGTCACTAAGTTTAAAAAAAAACCTTTTTACAGAACACGTAATACGTTATTAATTACAAAACAATTTCACAGAATGTGTTAAGTACAAAAAACACTTACCGGAACACGTAATACGGTATTGAGTACAAAAACACTTTACAAAACACACAACACGATACTGAGTACAAAACTGCTTTACAAAACACACAACACGTTACAGAGTACAAAACTGCTTTACAAAACACACAACACGTTACTGAGTACAAAACTGCTTTACAAACACACAACACGTTACTGAGTACAAAACTGCTTTACAAAACACGTGAATTAAAAAAGAACATAAAAAATAACACAACAAGGCATGATGTACACTTGTTTCTTAATGTTTTCTTTTCTTTTTAAATTAAACTACAATATTGTTTGTCGTTGTTTCCTTTCTCGCAGGCGACTCGTCGTGGGGGCACTGGAGCTGGTCTGCTGACCTGGTTCGTTGGCTAGAGGACATGGCCTACCGCAATGAGAGCAATTAAGTATGGAAATAGAGTAGCTAAATGTGGAAAGAGAGTAGCTAAATGTGGAAATAGAGAGAATAGTTAAGTGTGGAAAGAGAGATTAGTTAAATGTGGAAAGAGAGAATAGTTAAATGTGGAATGAGAGATTAGTTAAATGTGGAAAGAGAGAGTGGTTAAATGTGGAAAGAGAGAATAGTTAAATGTGGAAAGAGAGAGTAGCTAAATGTGAAAAGAGAGAATAGTTAAATGTGGAAAGAGAGTAGCTAAATGTGGAAAGAGAGAATAGTTAAATGTGGAATGAGAGTAGATAATTGTGGAAAGAGAGAGTAGTTCAATGGGGAAAGAGAGTAACTAAATGTGTAAAGAGAGTAGCTAAATGTGGAAAGAGAGAGAGTAGTTAAATGTGGAAAGAGAGAGTAGTTAAATGTGGAAAGAGAAAAGCTAAATGTGGAATGAGAATAGTTAAATGTGGAATGAGAGTAGCTAAATGTGGAATGAGAGGTTAGTTAAATGTGGAAAGAGAGAGTAGTTAAATGTGGAAAGAGAGAGAGAGAGAGTAGTTAAATGTGGAAAGAGTGAGAGTAGTTAAATGTGGAAAGAGAGAGTAGTTAAATGTGGAATGAGAGATTAGTTAAATGTGGAAAGAGAGAGTGGTTAAATGTGGAAAGAGAGAGAGAGAGAGAGAGAGAGAGAGAGAGTAGTTAAATGTGGAAAGAGTGAGAGTAGTTAAATGTGGAAAGAGAGAGTAGTTAAATGTGGAAAGAGAGAATAGTTAAATGTGGAAAGAGAGTATAGTTAAATGTGGAAAGAGAGTAACTAAATGTGGAAAGAGAGAGTAGCTAAATGTGGAAAGAGAGAGTAGCTAAATGTGGAAAGAGAGAGTAGCTAAATGTGGAAATAGAGAGAGTAGTTAAATGTGGAAAGAGAGAGTAGTTAAATGTGGAAAGAGAGAGTAGCTAAATGTGGAAAGAGAGAGTAGCTAAATGTGGAAAGAGAGAGTAGCTAAATGTGGAAAGAGAGAGTAGTTAAATGTGGAAAGAGAGAGTAGCTAAATGTGGAAAGAGAGAGTAGTTAAATGTGGAAAGAGAGAGTAGTTAAATGTGGAAAGAGAGAGTAGCTAAATGTGGAAAGAGAGAGTAGCTAAATGGCGTGGAAACCTTGCAGACGCATGTAACACTTGCAGTCAGGAAACGCAGTCTAGGACTGGTATAGCATCAGGCCATCAATTTAGGCGGTCTTGCGTATGATCGTTTGACTTGATGTATATTTATGTTCATGGACTCTACGCACGAGCTTTCATTAGAGTGACCAACTTCAAGGAATGATCACATAGCTGACCCTGATATCGTGCCCTCTGTGGTGACTGTCCTTTAATGCGTTCTTCGTCACTGGAATTTGCCATCTACGTTATTTCATTATCTTCTAAAAAGCGAGAAATGCTTTTTCTTCGTGCTCTTCTGGTCCCCACTGTCACAGTCTGGCTCCACGGGCGCAGTCTCCACCCAATTTTTCAAGTCCTCAGGAGTTAGGATGCTGGTGTCCAGGCTAAAGGACGTCTTCTTGCCTCTTGAGTACATCTTTAAGTGCGGAATGTAGGGTACGCCCTCGGCAGCACAAAATTGTGAATGCTCAATACAGTTGACAGCGGCGTATCCGTGTTTGGGTCTCTCCGTGATTTCTGCAGCCTGGTTTAGGGAATTAAAACAAAAAACACAATGATCACGCTAAGATCAGGACGGTCAATGTTTGTGTCTATCATATCAGAGACATATTATAGATTAATACGCTACTCTCTACAAGGTTTTCTCATGTCTATGCTCACTTGTCTAGATAGACTATATAGACGGTTCGCGGGTAAGGAACAAAATAGAAACACACCCCAAATAGTGTGACGTTTTCAGCTTTGTGAGCAGGGGTGGTTGTTGGAAAAGTGATGTCAGTCTTATAGAGCTAAAGTGGCTAAAACGTCACACTGGTTGGGATGTTTTCCGATTTTCTTTGCTGCCGGCGAGGCATCTGTATAGCTGGCTATGCTTAAATAGAAGAACTGCTCCTGGGATACATCAAATTGTGATCTGATTGACAGGTGACAGACTGGTGATTGACAGCTGACTAACAGGTGATTGACAGGTGACAGACTGGTGATTGACATCTGACAGCTAGTTGACAGGTGACAGACTGGTAATTGACAGCTGACTAACAGGTGATTGACAGGTGACAGACTGGTGATTGACAGCTGACTGACAGCTAGTTAACAGGTGACAGACAGGTGATTGACAGCTGACTGACAGGACATTTGAAAGCTGACTGTCAGCTGATTGACAATTGATTGTTAGCAGATTAACAGGTGATTGACAGCTGATTGACAGGTGTTGACATCTGATTTACAGATGACTGACAGGTGATTGACAGGTGATTGACAGCTAACCGACAGCTTATTGACAAATGACTGACAGGTGATTGACAGCTGACTGACATCTGATTGACAGGTGATTGACAGCTGACTGACAGCTGATTGAGAGGCAATTGACTGTTGATTGACATGTGATTGACAGCTGAGACTGACAGGTGATTGCGAGGTGATTGACTGTTGACTGACAGGTGATTGACAGCTGACTAACAGGTGATTGACAGGCAACTTACAGGTCATTGACAGCTGATTGACAGGTGAATAACAGATGATTGACAGCTGATTGCCAGCAGATTGATAGGTGATTGACAGCTGACTGACAGGTGATTGGCTCTTGATTGACATGTGATTGACAGTTGACTCACAGGTGATTGACAGGCGACTGACATGTAATTGACAGATGACTGACAGGTGATTGACAGGCGATTGACAGATGATTAACAGATGATTAGGAGACTGGTGACTGTCAGGTGACAGTGACAGGTGTGAGTGGAGACAAGAAACAAATGCTGGTGTGAGGAGCTAAGACATGGGCTGCCTACAGGAGAGAGGGTCTGTGCTACAGAAGATATTTGGCTGAACGCTGTGATCAAACACATATCTCTCACTCGCCACCGCTTTCTCTACAGAACCATGTATTGGTTCATACCTCCTCACTATCCATCTGAGACATATTCCACTCTCAATCGCTACCTCCTCACTCTCTATCACCATCTATTCCACTCTCAATCGCTACCTCCTCACTCTCTATCACCATCTATTCCACTCTCAGTAGCCCCCTCCTCGCTCTCTATCACTATCTATTCCACACTCAATCGCTCCCTCCTCTCTCTCTATCACCATCTATTCCACTCTCAGTAGCTTCCTCCTCACTCTCTATCACTATCTATTCCACTCTCAATCGCTCCCTCCTCACTCTCTATCACTATCTATTCCACTCTCAATTGCTCCCTCCTCATTCTCTATCACTATCTATTCCACTCTCAATCGCTTACTCCTAACTCTCTATCACTATCTATTCCACACTCAATCGCTCTCTCCTCACTCTCTATCACTATCTATTCCACTCTCAATCGCTCCCTCCTCACTCTCTATCACCATCTATTCCACTCTCAATCACTCTCTATCACTATCTATTCCACTCTCAATCGCTCCCTCCTCACTCTCTATCATTATATATTCCACTCTCAATCGCTCCCTTCTCACTCTCTATCACAATCTATTCCACTCTCAGTAGCCCCCTCCTCACTCTCTATCACTATCTATTCCACTCTCAATCGCTCCCTCCTCTCTCTCTATCACCATCTATTCCACTCTCAGTAGCTCCCTCCTCACTCTCTATCACTATCTATTCCACTCTCAATCGCGCCCTCCTCACTCTCTATCACCATCTATTCCAATCTCAATCGCTCCCTTCTATCTCTCTATCACCATCTATTCCACTCTCAATCGCTCCCTCCTCTCTCTCTATCACCATCTATTCCACTCTCAATCGCTCCCTCCTCTCTCTCTCTATATCACCATCTATTCCACTCTCAATCGCTCCCTCCTCTCTCTCTCTCTCTCTCTCTATTACCATCTATTCCACTCTCAATCGCTCCCTCCTCTCTCTCTATCACCATCTATTCCACTCTCAATCGCTACCTCCTCTCTCTCTATCACCATCTATTCCACTCTCAATCGCTCCCTCTTCTCTCTCTCTCTCTCTCTCTCTATCACCATCTATTCCACTCTCAATCGCTCCCTCCTCTCTCTCTCTCTCTCTCTATCACCATCTATTCCACTCTCAATCGCTACCTCCTCTCTCTCTATCACCATCTATTCCACTCTCAATCGCTCCCTCCTCTCTCTCTCTCTCTCTATCACCATCTATTCCACTCTCAATCGCTCCCTCCTTTCTCTCTCTCTCTCTATCACCATCTATTCCACTCTCAATCGCTACCTCCTCTCTCTCTATCACCATCTATTCCACTTTCAATCGCTCCCTCCTCACTCTCTATCACAATCTATTCCACTTTCAATCGCTCCCTCCTCTCTCTCTATCACCATCTATTCCACTCTCAATCGCTCCCTCCTCTCTCTCTATCACCATCTATTCCACTCTCCATCGCCCCAACCTATCTCTATCTTACTCTCTCTCTCTCTTTCTCTATACCACTATCTATTTCAATTTCAGTCGCTCTCCTCTCTCTCTCTCTCTCTCTCTCTACCACTATCTATACCACTTCCAATCGCTCCCTCCTCTCTCTCTCTACCACTATCTATTTCAATTCAGTCGCTCTCCTCTCTCTCTCTCTCTACCACTATCTATACCACTTCCAATCGCTCCCTCCTATCTCTCTCTATACCACTACATATTTCACTCTCAATCGCTCCCTCCTCTCTCTCTCTACCACTATCTATACCACTTCCAATCGCTCCCTCCTATCTCTCTCTCTATACAACTATCTATTCCACTCTCAATCGCTCCCTCCTCCTTCTCTCTCTCTCTCTCTCTATCACTGTCTATTCCACTTTCAGTCGCTCCCTCCTCTCTCTCTATCACTATCTGATCCACTCTCAACCACTCCCTCCTCTCACTCTACCATTATATATTCTACTCTCAGTCGCTCTCCTCTCTCTCTCTCTCTCTCTCTCTCTCTCTACCACTATCTATACCACTTCCAATCGCTCCCTCCTATCTCTCTCTCTATACAACTATCTATTCCACTCTCAATCGCTCCCTCCTCCTTCTCTCTCTCTCTCTCTCTCTCTATCACTGTCTATTCCACTTTCAGTCGCTCCCTCCTCTCTCTCTATCACTATCTGATCCACTCTCAACCACTCCCTCCTCTCACTCTACCATTATATATTCTACTCTCAGTCGCTCCCTCCTCTCTCTCTACCATTATCTATTCCACTCTCACTCACTCCTTCCTTCTCTCTCTCTCTAATCCACTCTTCTATTAAAACCCAACAGCCACAACAACCCACTCCACCACTCTCTACCCCACTCTCACTCACTCCTTCCTTCTCTCTCTCTCTAATCCACTCTTCCATTAAAACCCAACAGCCACAACAACCCACTCTACCACTCTCTATCCCACTCTCACTCACTCCTTCCTTCTCTCTCTCTCTAATCCACTCTTCCATTAAAACCCAACAGCCACAACAACCCACTCTACCACTCTCTATCCCACTCTTCCATTAAAACTCAACAGCCACAACAACCCACTCTACCACTCACGCGTCCGTTACTTCACCTTTTTAAAATGTACACGTGACTTCTTACTCTCGACGTCATCAAACTCATAAAACATGACCAGAGTGATGTCCTGCTGTTTCAGGTATGGTTGGAAGTTCTCCTGGTTCAGCCCGACGACCAGGTGCGAGTCGACGAACGGGTCAGGGTCTGGTTTAGGTATGGGACACTCTTGAGCTGGTGCTGGCGCTGGCGCTATAGATAAACATACAGAAATGTGTGAGTTACTGACATGCTGCTACTGTAGATAAACATACAGAAATGTGTGAATTACTGACATGCTGCTACTATAGATAAACATACAGAAATGTGTGAATTCCTGACATGCTGCTACTGTAGATAAACATACATAAATGTGTGAATTACTGACATGCTGCTACTGTAGATAAACATACAGAAATGTGTGAATTCCTGACATGCTGCGACTGTAGATAAACATACAGAAAGGTGTGAATTACTGACGTGCTGCTACTGTAGATAAACATACAGAAATGTGTGAATTACTGACATGCTGCTACTGTAGATAAACATACAGAAATGTGTGAATTACTGACATGCTGCTACTATAGATAAACATACAGAAATGTGTGAATTCCTGACATGCTGCTACTGTAGATAAACATACATAAATGTGTGAATTACTGACATGCTGCTACTGTAGATAAACATACAGAAAGGTGTGAATTACTGACATGCTGCTACTGTAGATAAACATACAGAAAGGTGTGAATTACTGACATGCTGCTACTTATAGATAAACATACAGAAAGGTGTGAATTACTGACATGCTGCTACTTATAGATAAACATACAGAAAGGTGTGAATTACTGACATGCTGCTACTGTAGATAAACATACAGAAAGGTGTGAATTACTGACATGCTGCTACTGTAGATAAACATACAGAAAGGTGTGAATTACTGACATGCTGCTACTGTAAATAAACATACAGAAATGTGTGAATTCCTGACATACAGCTACTGTATATAAATATACAGAAAGGTGTGAATTCTTAGATAAGTAGATGAAGTCTTAGTTGAGTCATATAAATTAAAGTTAGGAAAAGTAATTTCCCTTTATTTCTCATATTTCACGATATTCGGGGCCCTAATTGTAAAGAAAAGAGAATCAACGCTGGGTGTTTTCATAAACGTAACTCTAAACTCAAACCCTATAGTGACTCTGCTTTACTGCAACAATGTATCGACCTAACTAAGAGGAGATCACTCGTTTCGCTATAATACTATATGAGATGTGAGACACGACTACGGGAGACTGCCGTCTACTATTAGTAAACTCTGGAACTGTGGGACACGACTACGGGAGACTACCGTCTGCTAGTAGTAAACTATGGAAAAGTGAGAAACGACTACGGGAGACTACTGTCTACTAGCTGTAAACATTATGAGATGTGAGACACGACTACGGGAGACTACTGTCTACTAGCTGTAAACTTTATGAGATGTGAGACACGACTACGGGAGACTACTGTCTACTAGCTGTAAACTTTATGAGATGTGAGACACGACTACGGGAGACTACTGTCTACTAGCTGTAAACTTTATGAGATGTGAGACACGACTACGGGAGACTACTGTCTACTAGCTGTAAACTTTATGAGATGTGAGACACGACTACGGGAGACTACTGTCTACTAGCTGTAAACTTTATGAGATGTGAGACACGACTACGGGAGACTACTGTCTACTAGCAGCAAAAGAGAATCTCCCCCTGGCGTTAACGCGATGACTACTTAAGTTCTCAATACCCCTCTCCATCATCCGTCATTGTTCGGGCGTTAATTCGACGTAGGTTTGTTGTGTTGTGTTGTGTTGTGTTGTGCTGTGTTGTGTTGTGTTGTGTTGTGTTGTGTTGTGCTGTGCTGTGTTGTGTTGTGTTGTGCTGTGCTGTGCTGTGTTGTGTTGTGCTGTGCTGCGCTGTGCTGCGCTGTGCTGTGTTGTGTTGTGTTGTGCTGTGCTGTGTTGTGTTGTGTTGTGTTGTGTTGTGCTGTGTTGTGTTGTGTTGTGTTGTGCTGTGCTGTGTTGTGTTGTGTTGAGTTGTGCTGTGTTGTGTTGTGTTGTGTTGTGCTGTGTTGTGTTGTGTTGTGTTGTGCTGTGCTGTGTTGTGTTGTGCTGTGCTGTGTTGTGTTGTGTTGTGTTGTGTTGTGTTGTGCTGTGTTGTGTTGTGCTGTGTTGTGTTGTGTTGTGGTGTGTTGTGTTGTGTTGTGCTGTGTTGTGTTGTGTTGTGTTGTTGTGCTGTGTTGTGTTGTGTTGTGTTGTGTTGTGTTGTGCTGTGTTGTGTTGTGTTGTGTTGTGTTGTGTTGTGTTGTGTTGTGTTGTGTTGAGTTGTGCTGTGTTGTGTTGTGTTGTGTTGTGCTGTGTTGTGTTGTGTTGTGTTGTGTTGTGCTGTGTTGTGTTGTGTTGTGTTGTGCTGTGTTGTGTTGTGTTGTGTTGTGTTGTGTTGTGTTGAGTTGTGCTGTGTTGTGTTGTGTTGTGTTGTGCTGTGTTGTGTTGTGTTGTGTTGTGCTGTGTTGTGTTGTGTTGTGTTGTGTTGTGCTGTGTTGTGTTGTGCTGTGCTGTGTTGTGTTGTGTTGTGCTGTGTTGTGTTGTGTTGTGCTGTGTTGTGTTGTGTTGTGTTGTGCTGTGTTGTGTTGTGTTGTGTTGTGTTGTGCTGTGTTGTGTTGTGTTGTGTTGTGTTGTGTTGTGTTGTGTTGTGCTGTGTTGTGTTGTGTTGTGTTGTGTTGTGCTGTGTTGTGTTGTGCTGTGCTGTGTTGTGTTGTGTTGTGTTGTGTTGTGCTGTGTTGTGTTGTGTTGTGTTGTGCTGTGTTGTGTTGTGTTGTGTTGTGTTGTGTTGTGTTGTGCTGTGTTGTGTTGTGTTGTGCTGTGTTGTGTTGTGTTGTGCTGTGTTGTGTTGTGTTGTGTTGTGCTGTGTTGTGTTGTGCTGTGTTGTGTTGTGTTGTGTTGTGCTGTGTTGTGTTGTGTTGTGTTGTGTTGTGCTGTGTTGTGTTGTGCTGTGTTGTGTTGTGTTGTGTTGTGTTGCGTTGTGCTGTGCTGTGCTGTGCTGTGCTGTGCTGTGCTGTGTTGTGTTGTGCTGTGTTGTGTTGTGCTGTGTTGTGTTGTGTTGTGTTGTGCTGTGTTGTGTTGTGTTGTGTTGTGTTGTGCTGTGTTGTGTTGTGCTGTGTTGTGTTGTGCTGTGTTGTGTTGTGTTGTGTTGTGTTGCGTTGTGCTGTGCTGTGCTGTGCTGTGCTGTGTTGTGTTGTGCTGTGTTGTGTTGTGCTGTGTTGTGTTGTGTTGTGTTGTGCTGTGTTGTGTTGTGTTGTGTTGTGTTGTGCTGTGTTGTGTTGTGCTGTGTTGTGTTGTGTTGTGTTGTGTTGTGTTGTGTTGTGCTGTGTTGTGTTGTGCTGTGCTGTGTTGTGTTGTGTTGTGTTGTGTTGTGCTGTGTTGTGTTGTGTTGTGTTGTGTTGTGTTGTGTTGTGCTGTGTTGTGTTGTGCTGTGTTGTGTTGTGTTGTGTTGTGTTGCGTTGTGCTGTGCTGTGCTGTGCTGTGCTGTGCTGTGTTGTGTTGTGTTGTGTTGTGTTGTGTTGTGCTTTGCGCCTGGGCTGTGATATTTGCGTCTATCGATCCGACTCATCCGACTTCGGCGACGGCATTTCTCAGTAACGAGTTGTCTTCCTACTCGGTCTGCCAAACAGGACTGTCTGCTTCTAAGAGCACCGCTGGGAGGTGGAGAGGGTTCTGTATTAGCTCTGCTGCTAATGATCTTAACGCAAGCAGTCAGTTGTGGGTCTGGATTAGTTCAGTTGCAGGATTGGACGTCCTGGCTCCCGAACACAGAACCTGGTTGACCACGCCTTTTTGATGACCATCGGTACAGAATTGGACGTCCTGGCTCCCGAACACAGAACCTGGTTGACCACGCCTTTTTGATGACCATCGGTACAGGATTGGACGTCCAGGCAACGCAACAAGTCATGGGCAGCTAAGGCGTTCGTCGAGTCAGATCAGGCTGTTCAAGTCACCGGCGTGCCACATGACTCCAAGGGGACTTCCAGGGAGAGCAGAGTTACAAAATATGACTTTGAGTCACTCGTGGTGGATACTTACTCCTGAAGGGCAGCTTACAATGACGCATATGACGTGAGATAGAGTGAGATCTATACCAGCTGACCTTTAGCTATTTAAACCAGATCACGTGACTGATGTGTGTTGTACTCACGTGATCCATCTCACAGATGCACACAG
Organism: Megaustenia siamemsis; assembly: GCA_032433765.1. Classification (NCBI taxonomy): domain Eukaryota; kingdom Metazoa; phylum Mollusca; class Gastropoda; order Stylommatophora; family Ariophantidae; genus Megaustenia; species Megaustenia siamemsis. The sequence continues at coordinate 4,573,935 of JAVIAB010000126.1, forward strand.
ACTGGGAGTTATCATCATCATCATGATTTGCCATGTTGGATGGCGTAAGTGGATCTTGTCCCTCCACAACCTTCTATCCACAGAGCATCGTATCAGTTCTATTGTTGACTGTTTTCCATGCCTTGACACCAAGTTTTCTAGTATTTTCTCTCGTTGTCGTCCGCGAGCTTTCTTTCCTTGTATTTTGTCAGTTGTAACCAAGCATCCCAACATTCCTCTTTCTCATGATGTGCCCGAATAATGTTGACTGTGTCTTTCTGGTGTTTCTTAGGAGATCCCTTTTTTTGTGTTTTCCTCTTTGAGAATGACCTCGTTGATATCTTTGGCTCTCCAGGGATGTATCACCATTATTCAGTGAAATCCCATCTCTGTGGCCTCTAATCTGTGGTCTAGTGTTTTATTAGTTTTTTTTACTGTCCATGATTTGCTTCCATAGGTCAGAATTGGTCTATATAGCATCGATGAACTCCTTCTATTGACATAGACTTGTTGCTTAAGATGTTTTTCTTTTTCTGAAGTTAAACTTCCGACAGACAGAGAAAAACGGACTAAATTTGATGAGTGTTAAGTGATATCAGGAGAACACAACACATAACTACCAGCTTGAAAGCTAAAACACCCTAGCATATTTGAAACAACATATTGAGCCTCACTTCCTGGTACATATAAGCACGTGGTCACTAGCAAGTCATCTCGAGTTGAAGAGCTCCACTGAAGCCATTCTCCAAGTTGGGACATCCAGGCCCAGGTACAATGGACGAGACGGAGTTGATCCGTTTAAACAAATGTGTGGCCGTTGTTACAACTGAACACCAAAAGCCATCATCATCATGTGCCATACCGGTTGGCGTAGGCGAATTTGTCCCTCCACAATCTTCTATCTACAGTACATCGTATCAGTTCTGTTGTTGACTGTATTCCAAGCCATGACACCAAGCTATCCAATATTTTCTCTCTTTGTTGTCCGTGATCTCTCTTTCATTTTATTTTGCCGGTTGTAACCAAGTATTCCAACTTTCCTCTTCTCATGATGTGTCTAAAAATGTAGATATTAAGTTGTATTTTGTCATGATTATTCCAGGCAATTTAAGAAGGTAGTTTGCCATTCCTTTCCTTCTTGGCAGTGACTGTACTAGTCGGAGATCGCGGCCATTGTCTCTATACATGAGATCCTCTGCCTGCCATCGCGGTGTGGGGACCATAACCGGCACTACTTGTCGGCTGCTCCCACAACACCATCCACCACCTGCTCCAATGGCTTCACATAACCCTGATTAGGGGTGGGGAGTGTTAAACGGGAGCTCCACCTTGCCCAGGGGTGTCCCGAAGACTAGTAGAGGAAAGGAGACGTCTTACTCCTCCTGTGATATGGCAGAACGCTACTCCGCTAAAAGCCATACAGACACGGAATTTGCGAAGCCTTCCACATGTTACCAGAGTTAAAGAAAATGTACGTCCGGCAGGTGGGAGATGGTAACGAAAGGTCCATTCAAATGATAACAGCTCTAGAGGGAAAAATCTCACTCCAAGTTGAGTCGAAAACAAACAAATTTTTATTTACAAACAAGATAAGACATCGCCTTATTTACATACAAGATAAGACATCGCCATATTTACATACAAGATAAGACATCGCCTTATTTACATACAAGATAAGACATCGCCTTATTTACATACAAGATAAGACATCGCCTTATTTACATACAAGATAAGACATCGCCATATTTACATACAAGATAAGACATCGCCTTATTTACAAACAAGATAAGACATCGCCTTATTTACATACAAGATAAGACATCGCCTTATTTACATACAAGATAAGACATCGCCTTATTTACATACAAGATAAGACATCGCCTTATTTACATACAAGATAAGACATTGACATATTTACATACAAGATAAGACATTGACATATTTACATACAAGATAAGACATTGACATATTTACATACAAGATAAGACATTGACATATTTACATACAAGATCGTCCTCGCGGAGAGCAACAGGTGACTGACCCCAAACCTGGAGGAGGAGAGACAAGCGTCGGAGAGACAAGCGTCGGAGAGACAAGCGTCGGAGAGGTCTCACAAACTGGTAAAACTGCTCAAGGAACTCACCCACCAGCGAAAAGAACAAAAAGAAGGTCCCTCAAAGAGTTGACCTTGGAGGTCGAAGGTCAAGCATTACTTCTGGAGTGTGGGCAAAGGGTTACCTTGGGGGAATCTGTGCCTGTGTCTTTTTGGAAACGCGAAGCAGAGCATGACTGTCTGTTGAGCTGTTTGTAGAGGAGCTCTGAGTTGTTTGTAGAGGAGCTCTGAGTTGTTTGTAGAGGAGCTCTGAGTTGTTTGTAGAGGAGCTCTGAGTTGTTTGTTGAACTGTTTGTAGAGGAGCTCTGAGCTGTTTGTTGAACTGTTTGTAGAGGAGCGCTGAGCTGTTTGTTGAACTGTTTGTAGAGAAGCGCTGAGCTGTTTGTAGAACTGTTTGTGGAGGAGCGCTGAGCTGTTTGTTGAGCTGTTTGTAGAGGAGCGCTGAGCTATTTGTTGAACTGTTTGTAGAGGAGCACTGAGCTGTTTGTTGAACTGTTTGTAGAGAAGCGCTGAGCTGGAAGAGGGATGTGCTAGGCTTACGTTGAGAGAAGCATTTGTTTGGTACTGCTAGTGAGTTCTGTGATGGGGTTTAGGAGACTGGTGGAGCAGTGGTCGCCGCGAGAAATGGAAAGGCGATCTGGAAACGGCCACATCCGGGTTTATGGTTACCAGGTTGATTCGGTGCAAGATTTTCTGGGATGATTTCGGTGCGCAAAAATATGGGAATTCTTAGAAACATCAGAAAAAAAAACAATCAACATTTTTCGGGTACATCTTGAGAAGAGGAAAGTTGGAATACTTGATTACAGCTGACACAATTCTGGGAAAAAGAGATCGCAGACAAGAAAAGAGAAAAGATAATAGATAGCTTGGTGTCATGGCATGGAAAACAGTCAACAACATAACTGATATGATGCACTGTAGATAGAAGATTGTGGACGGACATGGTTGCTGCCGACAATAACTATGGCGCATGATCATGAGGCAGAAGGAATGGAAATGTAGTCGGAGAAACTGTATTATTTAGTTTTAGAGTTTCTCGATTCTCTAACTGTGTAGTTTAGTTTGAGAGTTTCTCGATTCTCTAACTGTGTAGTTTAGTTTGAGAGTTTCTTGATTCTTTAACTGTGTAGTTTAGTTTGAGAGTTTCTTGATTCTTTAACTGTGTAGTTTAGTTTGAGAGTTTCTTGATTCTTTAACTGTGTAGTTTAGTTTGAGAGTTTCTCGATTCTCTAACTGTGTAGTTTAGTTTGAGAGTTTCTTGATTCTTTAACTGTGTAGTTTAGTTTGAGAGATTCTCGATTCTTTAACTGTATTTTTTAGTTTTAGAGTTTCTCGATTCTTCAACAGCATTGTTTAGTTTTAGAGATGTTCGATTCTTTAACTGTGTAGTTTAGTTTGAGAGTTTCTCGATTCTTTAACTGTATTGTTTAGTTTTAGAGTTTCTCGATTCTTTAACTGTATTGTTTAGTTTAAGAGATTCTCGATTCTTTAACTGTGTAGTTTAGTTTGAGAGTTTCTCGATTCTCTAACTGTGTAGTTTAGTTTGAGAGTTTCTTGATTCTTTAACTGTGTAGTTTAGTTTGAGAGATTCTTGATTCTTTAACTGTGTAGTTTAGTTTGAGAGTTTCTTGATTCTTTAACTGTGTAGTTTAGTTTGAGAGTTTCTCGATTCTCTAACTGTGTAGTTTAGTTTGAGAGTTTCTTGATTCTTTAACTGTGTAGTTTAGTTTGAGAGATTCTCGATTCTTTAACTGTATTTTTTAGTTTTAGAGTTTCTCGATTCTTCAACAGCATTGTTTAGTTTTAGAGATGTTCGATTCTTTAACTGTGTAGTTTAGTTTGAGAGTTTCTCGATTCTTTAACTGTATTGTTTAGTTTTAGAGTTTCTCGATTCTTTAACTGTATTGTTTAGTTTTAGAGATTCTCGATTCTTTAACTGTGTAGTTTAGTTTGAGAGTTTCTCGATTCATAATTGTATTGTTTAGTTTGAGAGTTTCTCGATTCTTTTACTGTATTGTTTAGTTTTAGAGATTCTCGATTCTTTAACTGTATTTTTTAGTTTTAGAGTTTCTCGATTCTTAAAAGCTTTGTTTAGTTTTAGAGATTTTCGATTCTTTAACTGTGTAGTTTAGTTTGAGAGTTTCTCGATTCTTTAACTGTATTGTTTAGTTTCAGAGTTTTTGGAATCTCAAATTGCATTGTTTAGTTTTAGAGTTTCTCGAATCTCTAATTGCATTGTTTAGTTTTAGAGTTTCTCGAATCTCTAATTGCATTGTTTAGTTTTAGAGTTTCTCGAATCTCTAATTGCATTGTTTAGTTTTAGAGTTTGCGAAACCCTCATTACTGACTTGTTAGAGCCCTCAGCATTAATGGAATTGATGGCAGTTTCAGGTAGGCTATATGTTAGGACCACCACAGGTCCGTAGTTCACCAGATCACTGAAAGTCAGTGCCAAAGATTTATTTTTCAGTAAAGTATGGCTATTTGTCATGATACTGACCACATGACCATTAAAGGCTGTCGCTGGTGGCTTGAATTACATGAATATCATGTTCCCCATATTCCCTAACATGTGGATGCAACGTTGCTCGCTTTCAGATCGATAAAGGAGACATTAGACATGAAAACAGAAGGATAATGTCTCACCCATCTTAGATTAGGTAGAACAGCGACCCATCTTAGATCAAGTAGAATAGCGACCCATCTTAGATAAGGTAAAACTAGCCACCCATCTTAGACAAAGTAGAACCAGCCACCCATCTTAGACAAGGCAGAACTAGTCACCAATCTTAGACAAGGTATATACAGCGACCCATCTTAGATAAGGCAGAACCAGCCACCCATCTTAGATAAGGCAGAACCAGCCACCCATCTTAGATAAGGCAGAACCAGCCACCCATCTTAGATAAGGCAGAACCAGCCACCCATCTTTGATAAGGCAGAACCAGCCACCCATCTTAGATAAGGTAGAACCAGCCACCCATCTTAGATAAGGTAGAACCAGCCACCCATCTTAGATAAGGTAGAACCAGCCACCCATCTTAGATAAGGTAGAACCAGCCACCCATCAGTAGTATAGCAGGAAGGATTTGATTATTATTTGACCTATAAATTAACAAAGATATACTGCAAGGCACGCAGTGCGAGCTGACCTTGTCTAGTAAGGGGAGATAAAATTGGTCCATTATTATTTAACAAGGATCGATAGTAAATTAAAGAGGGAAATAATGTGACAGTTATTTAAATATGAGTGTAGGGTCTCCACTTATTAATGTTCATAGCAGACGGATAACATTGTCTTATCGGTATATGTGATCCAAACAAGGGTTTATGTACAGACGGGCAGAAACAATGGAATTAAGACTTAGGTCTAAGGATAGTTTAGTCGATTATACAACATCAATGAAAAACAATATCGTTCAATATAAAACAGAAAAACAAAGATATATTTTATTCTTTTATTATCTTTGTAGATATATAACATAACATACAGTAGATATTATATAACATTACAAAAGTTACAATATTTTGTATACTGAGTAAATATATAGTATAAGGATAACATTTATTTCTAGCTATGTAGTTGGGTGTCTGCTTAGCTCTATGATATAAAAGAGTCATAAGGGGTTAAACTGATAGAGATCATTGGTGGGTCGAAGCTGGTAGTGTAAAGAGTTAAATATCTAGTGGCGTAGTCGAGACGTTATCATCAGCTACCTTTCTTTTTATATAGAAATAGGAAAGAGCATTTCTTGTTTGACTGTATGAAAATATGGAATTATTTAAGACTTTGAAACCTACATTTTTCCCACCCTTGGCCTTTTGCGTGTCGAGGACCTCTAGAAACATATCTTTATCTAATTTGTTGTGTTGCTTGCTTAGCCCTTTACAACTGATTCTATCATAATCCCCACTACAATGATACGTCTTACTACATAAGCTAACAAGAGCTGTCCCTTCGTACTCTAATTTAAAAAGACCTGGTGTTCGTTTGGTGTATGCTTTAACACCGTTACAGTTTATACAGTCTGTCCTGCTAACATGCTCATCACAAAACTCGACAGGAAACCAGTCTTTATATTCTCTATTAAACTCATCCCGCAGACCTACCTTAACTATGTCCTCCAACTTAGGTGCACTTAAAGCCAAGTATAAACTACCGGTATCTGTTTCACGTAACTGAAAGTCGGACCTGGCTACAAACCTATCTAAGAAATCGAAATAAAAATCTAGCATACGAAGTTTTGCATATTGATAGACGAAGAAACCGATTTGTAGGGGCAAGTCCCAAACCGTTTTCTTTTTCTCCATCTCAATTTCAAAAAGATCCTCCCCTATTTCAGTCATCTTTTTAAACCGGGAATTATTTATCATTTTCGAAATCTCATCTCCCTGAACATACGAGACAGTGCAATGATTGGTCTTATTAGTTAGAGTCTTCCCCTGAACATACGAGACAGCGCTATGATTGGTCTTATTAGTTAGAGTCTTCCCCTGAACATACGAGACAGCGCTATGATTGGTCTTATTGGTTAGAGTCTTCCCCTGAACATACGAGACAGTGCTATGATTGGCCTTATTAGTTAGAGTCTTCCCGTGAACATACGAGACAGTGCTAAGATTGGCCTTATTAGTTAGAGTCTTCCCCCCTGAACATACGAGACAGCGCTATGATTGGCCTTATTAGTTAGAGTCTTCCGTAGGCCCAGTTTTCAGGAGCTTCATCGTATCGGTGACTATAGATTGATTTTCCTCTAAATCCCCGACCCGCCTAGCGTCAGAAACCATTTGTCCGAACGTTTTAAAACAACTAGAAGGTTGATATTCTATCACTTGATACATTTTTGTTACCTCTAGCCCATGATCTAAATAACATTTTAACAGTGGTGTGGCCAACACAATTGTCCCCGACATAACTATCGATTAGGGTGCGACGAGCGGTCGACAAGTTTTGTTTGAGGGCATCATCCTTCATAAACGCCCCAACATCGTCACGCGTGACATCAATAATTTTGCAAATTGGAGTCATCTCACTTAAATATACCATCAGGCGGTCGGGGACGTGTAGATCACTAAACCAAACATGTCCCATGCTGCACTAGTGTGCCGCAATAGATCTTTGCGCCATTTAAACGTCTTTGGACACAATGGCACTGATGTTCTCCTGAAGATGTCTCGTTATTAGAAACCATCTGTAAAAAGAATATGCGACCCATCATAGACAAGGGAGAAATGTGACCCATCTTAGACAAGGGAGAATAAGTGACCCGTCTTAGATAATGGAGAATTGCGACCCATCTTAGACAAGGGAGAATATGCGACCCAACATATACAAGCGAGAATATGTGACCAACTTAGACAATGAAGAATATGCCCAGCTTGGAGAAGGGACAAGGTTTCCTAACGAGACCCTCACAGAATGGAATCTCCAAGATGGAGGTGAACAATGTTTCTCTTTCGGTGGCCAGACGGGGTGTGTTTGGGACCACTGAGACAATATGAGCGGTAAATGGGGTAATGTGAAGAGTTTTGTTGGCAGTCAACGAGAGAGAGAAAGCTGTGGAGACAGAAGTTGTAGAAAAATAATTACTTAGCCCTGAAGGTAATGTATTCCTAATAATGATTATGACGTGTAGGAGAATGTAGCTGCTTATAGCTCAGCGCGACGTCTGGGAGAACACGGCTGATAACAACTCAATGTGACGTCTGGGTGAACACGACTGCTAACAGCTGGCAGCATGACGTAAGAAAACTTCTGAGTTGACCCCAGCTGTGGGAGATAACGAAAACTCGAACATGTGACACGGCTGTGGGAGATAACGAAAACTCGAACATGTGACACGGCTGTGGGAGATAACGAAAACTGGAACATATGACACGGCTGTGGGAAAGAACGAAAACTGGAACATGTGACACGGCTGTGAGAGATAACGAAAACTGGAACATGTGACACGGCTGTGAAGCGCTATACAAACCTGGCTCAACATTTCCCATGGACAGCTGAACATCAAATCTCCCATGCCCTCAATATATAAAACACTGCAGGCCCTAACTCATCGGCTGTTCGAGAGCGCACTTCGACATAGAAGGATGTCAGTCGTCCTGGTCGACCCTACTGGAGAAAACCAAAACATGATCCAACTGTCTATATGATTATGGTTATGTTCGCTTTTACTTTCACTCGTTCTCTCTCTCTCTCTCTCTCTCTCTCTCTCTCTCTCTATATATATATATATATATATATATATATATATATATATATATATATATATATATATATATATCTATCTCCCTCTATCTCTCACTACATTTCCAGTTCTCTTTTTTTGTCTCTTTATCTTTCTATACTCTTTCTCTCTCCTTTTTTCTCTTTCTTTCTCTCCCTCTGTCTTTTTTTTCTCTCTCTCTCTCCTTTCAGTCAGACATTCAAAACAATTTACTGGTCTCTTGGTTAATTGCTCATCTACAGCTGTTGATAGTTCCAAACACCTTCAGGACTAACCGGTGTGCAAAGTGATCGGTTCTCTTTAATCATCCCAGCATAACAAGTGTAAATTATTAGTCACTAATTTTCAAAATGGCTCCCTAGTTCATTTCGTTGCGTCACTTCCTATGATAACTCAGTGTGAAGTTTTAACCAATTGTTTGTGTTCTTGAGTTTTGTCCAAAGTTAAAAACGTCCCTACTCTTTCATTGTTGATGACGTTCTTCACAAGATCAACTGTGAGCGGTTACATCTGGCCCTTTTCGTTTGTCAGACGTTAATTGGAGGCTGTTGTGTATTTGGTTTTAGTGGTTGAGGTTTTGTTTTTGTCAAACAGCTTCTCTCGTGGCTAATTCTACCAATGTTTGACAAACACACACGGCCACATAATTAACAAGTCAGGCCCACTGATCCACAGGGTCTTCCATCATATTTCATGAGTCTTTTATTCTCCATGGTTTGCCATAGTACAGCCTCAAATGATGTTATGCCTCTTTTTTATACAGGCTCTCCATGATGTGCGATTACTTGCCAGATGTTCCCAGACATTTTCACAGATGGAGAAGTCATTCAGAGATGATTTCAAGATATCTCTATATCGTAGTTTAGGTCTGCCTGTTTGTCTTTTTCGTTGAATTAGTTCACCATGTAGTGTTTGAACGCGGTAGAGATTCTCAATTCACTGCTGACGTCTATGGTTCTGGAAGGCCCCGGTATCACTGCAAACTAATTAAAATCTATAATTGCTCAACCGCCCGTGCCAGTGGAATCATCCGAATAAATATCTCATCTCCCAAACAAAGAAAGGTAGCTTTAGTCCCCATCATAGCAGTCTCAGCACACGCCAAAAGACATAAGGTGAAACCGCACAGAAAGTGAACACAGCCAGCTGTTCCCTGCCACACGATATCATCATTCATCGTAAACAATTGGAATATCGATTCATGATTAAAACGGATGAAACACACAGCTCACGGTGTGCACAGAGCATCTAACTCAGTAGCTCCTGCAGCAAGCCGGACTTGAAATATGAGGAAACTGCAGCAAGGAACAACTTTCATACATAGCCTTCAATGGTTCCTGCCGCCTATCCACCATATTGACCGGAAGTTCACGTTCTCCTGAAAATGATGATTGTCATATTTTTTAAAATGTATAGCGCTAGATGGTGTTAGGACATCGTTTTTTAATCCAAATCAGAACATATAAAACATAGTCGTCGGATTATCCCCGTCGCACACTCCAGCCACTGACGTCAAGGTCAGTTAATGTATGAAGTTGTTATTAGCCAAAATAACAACAGCAGCCCCGGTAAGACACAGACTAGCCTGGCTTCGTTAGGGATGCAAGAGTGACGCAGATTCAATACTATCATATGTGATGTTGAAGTTTGATGTGGATCTCTAGGAGGCGCAAATTTCTGTCAGTCACAAAATAAGAAATGGCAACGCCCACTTCACGCTACAGACGAAGCGATAGCAACCGTAGACAAGAAAATAGCAGAAAAGGGGGAAAAAAATCAATGGTCAGTCTTGTTCAGCAGATGTATCATCTTTGTTGTAAATAGAGTTATGTTTGTTGTAAATAGTGTTATGTTTGTTGTAAATAGAGTTATGTTTGTTGTAAATAGAGTTATGTTTGTTGTAAATAGTGTTATGTTTGTTGTAAATAGAGTTATGTTTGTTGTAAATAGAGTTATGTTTGTTGTAAATAGTGTTATGTTTGCTGTAAATAGAGTTATGTTTGTTGTAAATAGAGTTATGTTTGTTGTAAATAGAGTTATGCTTGTTGTAAATAGTGTTATGTTTGCTGTAAATAGAGTTATGTTTGTTGTAAATAGTGTTATGTTTGTTGTAAATAGAGTTATGTTTGTTGTAAATAGAGTTATGTTTGCTGTAAATAGTGTTATGTTTGTTGTAAATAGAGTTATGTTTGTTGTAAATAGTGTTATGTTTGTTGTAAATAGATATGTTTGTTGTAAATAGTATTATGTTAGTTGTAAATAGAGGTATGTTTGTTGTAAAAAAGTTATGTTTGTTGTAAATAGAGTTATGTTTGTTGTAAATACAGTTATGTTTGTTGTAAATAGAGTTATGTTTGTTGTAAATAGTTATGTTTATTGTAAGTAGAGTTATGCATGTTGTAGTGTTATGTTTGTTGTAAATAGTTATGTTTGTTGAAAATAGTGTTATGTTTGTTGTAAATAGAGTCAAGTTTGTTGTAAATAGCGTTATGTTTGTTGTAAATAGAGTTATGTTTGTTGTAAAAAGAGGTATGTTTGTTGTAAATAGCATTATGTTTGTTGTAAATAGCATTATGTTTGTTGTAAATAGAGTTATGTTTGTTGTAAATAGAGTTATGTTTGTTGTAAAAAGAGTCCAACAACCACACATTTCTGGAACACAACAACCACACATTTCTGGAACACAACAACCACACATTTCTGGAGTACAACAACCACACATTTCTGGAGTACAACAACCACACATTTCTGGAGTACAACAACCACACATTTCTGGAGTACAACAACCACACATTTCTGGAACACAACAACCACACATTTCTGGAACACAACAACCACACATTTCTGGAACACAACAACCACACATTTCTGGAGTACAACAACCACACATTTCTGGAGTACAACAACCAAACATTTCTGGAACACAACAACCACACATTTCTGGAACACAACAACCACACATTTCTGGAGTACAACAACCACACATTTCTGGAGTACAACAACCACACATTTCTGGAACACAACAACCAAACATTTCTGGAACACAACAACCACTCAGTTCTGGAGCACAACAACCACACATTTCTGGAGCACAACAACCACACATTTCTGGAGCACAACAACCACACATTTCTGGAGCACAACAACCACACATTTCTGGAGCACAACAACCACACATTTCTGGAGCACAAGAACCACACATTTCTGGATCACAACAACCACACATTTCTGGAGCACAACAACCACACATTTCTGGAGCACAAAAACCACACATTTCTGGAGCATAACAACCACACATTTCTGGAGTACAACAACCACACATTTCTGGAGCACAACAACCACACATTTCTGGAGCGCAACAACCACACATTTCTGGAGTACAACAACCACACATTTCTGGAGTACAACAACCACTCAGTTCTGGAGTACAACAACCACTCAGTTCTGGAGCACAACAACCACACATTTCTGGAGCACAACAACCACACATTTCTGGAGTACAACAACCACATATTTCTGGAGTACAACAACCACACATTTCTGGAGTACAACAACCACACATTTCTGGAGTACAACAACCACACATTTCTGGAGTACAACAACCTCACATTTCTGGAGCACAACAACCACACATTTCTGGAACACAACAACCACACATTTCTGGAGTACAACAACCAAACATTTCTGGAACACAACAACCACACATTTCTGGAGTACAACAACCACACATTTCTGGAGCACAACAACCACACATTTCTGGAGTACAACAACCACACATTTCTGGAGTACAACAACCACACATTTCTGGAGTACAACAACCACACATTTCTGGAGTACAACAACCACACATTTCTGGAGTACAACAACCACACATTTCTGGAGCACAACAACCACACATTTCTGGAACACAACAACCACACATTTCTGGAGTACAACAACCACACATTTCTGGAACACAACAACCACACTTTTCTGGAGTACAACAACCACACATTTCTGGAACGCAACAACCACACATTTCTGGAGCACAACAACCACACATTTCTATGAGTACAACAACCACACATTTCTGGAGCACAACAACCAAACATTTCTGGAACACAACAACCACACATTTCTGGAACACAACAACCACACATTTCTGGAGCACAACAACCAAACATTTCTGGAACACAACAGCCACACATTTCTGGAACACAACAACCACACATTTCTGGAGTACAACAACCACACATTTCTGGAGCACAACAACCACACATTTCTGGAGTACAACAACCACACATTTCTGGAGTACAACAACCACTCAGTTCTGGAGTACAACAACCACTCAGTTCTGGAGTACAACAACCACACATTTCTGGAGTACAACGACCACTCAGTTCTGGAGTACAACAACCACTCAGTTCTGGAGTACAAAAACCACTCAGTTCTGGAGCACAACAACCACACATTTCTGGAGTACAACAACCAAACATTTCTGGAACACAAAAACCACACATTTCTGGAGTACAACAACAACACATTTCTGGAACACAAAAACCACACATTTCTGGAGTACAACAACCACACATTTCTGGAACACAACAACCACACATTTCTGGAGCACAACAACCACACATTTCTATGAGTACAACAACCACACATTTCTGGAGCACAACAACCAAACATTTCTGGAACACAACAACCACACATTTCTGGAACACAACAACCACACATTTCTGGAGCACAACAACCACACATTTCTGGAACACAACAACTACACATTTCTGGAACACAACAACCACACATTTCTGGAGCACAACAACCACACATTTCTGGAACACAACAACCAAACATTTCTAGAATACAACAACCACACATTTCTGGAGTACAACAACCACACATTTCTGGAGTACAACAACCACACATTTCTGGAGTACAACAACCACACATTTCTGGAGTACAACAACCACACATTTCTGGAGTACAACAACCACACATTTCTGGAGCACAACAACCACACATTTCTGGAGTACAACAACCACACATTTCTGGAGCACAACAACCACACATTTCTGGAGTACAACAACCACACATTTCTGGAGTACAACAACCACTCAGTTCCTGTAGCACAAAAACCACACATTTCTGGAGCTGAACAACCACTCAGTTCTCTAGCACAACAACCACACATTTCTGGAGTACAACAACCACACATTTCTGGAGTACAACAACCACACATTTCTGGAGCACAACAACCACACATTTCTGGAACACAACAACCACACATTTCTGGAGTACAACAACCACACATTTCTGGAACACAACAACAACACATTTCTGGAGTACAACAACCACACATTTCTGGAACGCAACAACCACACATTTCTGGAGCACAACAACCACACATTTCTATGAGCACAACAACCACACATTTCTGGAACACAACAACCACACATTTCTGGAGTACAACAACCACACATTTCTGGAACACAACAACAACACATTTCTGGAGTACAACAACCACACATTTCTGGAACGCAACAACCACACATTTCTGGAGCACAACAACCACACATTTCTATGAGTACAACAACCACACATTTCTGGAGCACAACAACCAAACATTTCTGGAACACAACAACCACACATTTCTGGAACACAACAACCACACATTTCTGGAGCACAACAACCACACATTTCTGGAACACAACAACCACACATTTCTGGAACACAACAACCACACATTTCTGGAGTACAACAACCACACATTTCTGGAGTACAACAACCACACATTTCTGGAGTACAACAACCACACATTTCTGGAGTACAACAACCACACATTTCTGGAACACAACAACCACACATTTCTGGAACACAACAACCACACATTTCTGAACACAACAACCACACATTTCTGGAGTACAACAACCACACATTTCTGGAGTACAACAACCAAACATTTCTGGAACACAACAACCACACATTTCTGGAACACAACAACCACACATTTCTGGAGTACAACAACCACACATTTCTGGAGTTCAACAACCACACATTTCTGGAACACAACAACCAAACATTTCTGGAACACAACAACCACTCAGTTCTGGAGCACAACAACCACACATTTCTGGAGCACAACAACCACACATTTCTGGAGCACAACAACCACACATTTCTGGAGCACAACAACCACACATTTCTGGAGCACAACAACCACACATTTCTGGAGCACAACAACCACACATTTCTGGATCACAACAACCACACATTTCTGGAGCACAACAACCACACATTTATGGAGCACAACAACCACACATTTCTGGAGCATAACAACCACACATTTCTGGAGTACAACAACCACACATTTCTGGAGCACAACAACCACACATTTCTGGAGCGCAACAACCACACATTTCTGGAGTACAACAACCACACATTTCTGGAGTACAACAACCACTCAGTTCTGGAGTACAACAACCACTCAGTTCTGGAGCACAACAACCACACATTTCTGAAGCACAACAACCACACATTTCTGGAGTACAACAACCACATATTTCTGGAGTACAACAACCACACATTTCTGGAGTACAACAACCACACATTTCTGGAGTACAACAACCACACATTTCTGGAGTACAACAACCACACATTTCTGGAGCACAACAACCACACATTTCTGGAACACAACAACCACACATTTCTGGAGTACAACAACCAAACATTTCTGGAACACAACAACCACACATTTCTGGAGTACAACAACCACACATTTCTGGAGCACAACAACCACACATTTCTGGAGCACAACAACCACACATTTCTGGAGCACAACAACCACACATTTCTGGAGAACAACAACCACACATTTCTGGAGTACAACAACCACACATTTCTGGAGCACAACAACCACACATTTCTGGAACACAACAACCACACATTTCTGGAGTACAACAACCACACATTTCTGGAACACAACAACCACACATTTCTGGAGTAAAACAACCACACATTTCTGGAACGCAACAACCACACATTTCTGGAGCATAACAACCACACATTTCTATGAGTACAACAACCACACATTTCTGGAGCACAACAACCAAACATTTCTGGAACACAACAACCACACATTTCTGGAACACAACAACCACACATTTCTGGAGCACAACAACCAAACATTTCTGGAACACAACAGCCACACATTTCTGGAACACAACAACCACACATTTCTGGAGTACAACAACCACACATTTCTGGAGCACAACAACCACACATTTCTGGAGTACAACAACCACACATTTCTGGAGTACAACAACCACTCAGTTCTGGAGTACAACAACCACTCAGTTCTGGAGTACAACAACCACACATTTCTGGAGTACAACAACCACTCAGTTCTGGAGTACAACAACCACTCAGTTCTGGAGTACAACAACCACTCAGTTCTGGAGCACAACAACCACACATTTCTGGAGTACAACAACCAAACATTTCTGGAACACAACAACCACACATTTCTGGAGTACAACAACCACACATTTCTGGAACACAACAACCACACATTTCTGGAGTACAACAACCACACATTTCTGGAACACAACAACCACACATTTCTGGAGCACAACAACCACACATTTCTATGAGTACAACAACCACTCATTTCTGGAGCACAACAACCAAACATTTCTGGAACACAACAACCACACATTTCTGGAACACAACAACCACACATTTCTGGAACACAACAACCAAACATTTCTGGAACACAATAACCACACATTTCTGGAGTACAACAACCACACATTTCTGGAGTACAACAACCACACATTTCTGGAGTACAACAACCACACATTTCTGGAGTACAACAACCACACATTTCTGGAGTACAACAACCACACATTTCTGGAGCACAACAACCACACATTTCTGGAGTACAAAAACCACACATTTCTGGAGCACAACAACCACACATTTCTGGAGTACAACAACCACTCAGTTCCTGTAGCACAACAACCACACATTTCTGGAGCTCAACAACCACTCAGTTCTCTAGCACAACAACCACACATTTCTGGAGTACAACAACCACACATTTCTGGAGTACAACAACCACACATTTCTGGAGCACAACAACCACACATTTCTGGAACACAACAACCACACATTTCTGGAGTATAACAACCACATATTTCTGGAGTATAACAACCACACATTTCTGGAACACAACAACAACACATTTCTGGAGTACAACAACCACACATTTCTGGAACGCAACAACCACACATTTCTGGAGCACAACAACCACACATTTCTATGAGTACAACAACCACACATTTCTGGAGCACAACAACCACACATTTCTGGAGCACAACAACCACACATTTCTGGAACACAACAACCACACATTTCTGGAGCACAACAACCAAACATTTCTGGAACACAACAACCACACATTTCTGGAACACAACAACCACACATTTCTGGAGTACAACAACCACACATTTCTGGAGCACAACAACCACACATTTCTGGAGTACAACAACCACACATTTCTTGAGTACAACAACCACTCAGTTCTGGAGTACAACAACCACTCAGTTCTGGAGTACAACAACCACACATTTCTGGAGTACAACAACCACTCAGTTCTGGAGTACAACAACCACTCAGTTCTGGAGTACAACAACCACTCAATTCTGGAGCACAACAACCACACATTTCTGGAGTACAACAACCACACATTTCTGGAACACAACAACCACACATTTCTGGAGTACAACAACCACACATTTCTGGAACACAACAACCACACATTTCTGGAGCACAACAACCACACATTTCTATGAGTACAACAACCACACATTTCTGGAGCACAACAACCAAACATTTCTGGAACACAACAACCACACATTTCTGGAAAACAACAACCACACATTTCTGGAGCACAACAACCACACATTTCTGGAACACAACAACCACACATTTCTGGAACACAACAACCACACATTTCTGGAGCACAACAACCACACATTTCTGGAACACAACAACCAAACATTTCTGGAACACAACAACCACACATTTCTGGAGTACAACAACCACACATTTCTGGAGTACAACAACCACACATTTTTGGAGTACAACAACCACACATTTCTGGAGTACAACAACCACACATTTCTGGAGTACAACAACCACACATTTCTGGAGCACAACAACCACACATTTCTGGAGTACAACAACCACACATTTCTGGAGCACAACAACCACACATTTCTGGAGTACAACAACCACACATTTCTGGAGTACAACAACCACTCAGTTCCTGTAGCACAACAACCACACATTTCTGGAGCTCAACAACCACTCAGTTCTCTAGCACAACAACCACACATTTCTGGAGTACAACAACCACTCAGTTCTTTAGCACAACCACCACACATTTCTGGAGTACAACAACCACTCAGTTCTCTAGCACAACAACCACACATTTCTGGAGTACAACAACCACTCAGTTCTCTAGCACAACAACCACACATTTCTGGAGCTCAACAACCACTCAGTTCTCTAGCACAACAACCACACATTTCTGGAGCACAACAACCACTCAGTTCTCTAGCACAACAACCACACATTTCTGGAGTACAACAACCACTCAGTTCTGGAGCACAACAACCACACATTTCTGGAACACAACAACCACACATTTCTGGAGTACAACAACCACACATTTCTGGAGTACAACAACCACACATTTCTGGAGTACAACAACCACACATTTCTGGAGTACAACAACCACACATTTCTGGAGTACAACAACCACACATTTCTGGAGCACAACAACCACACATTTCTGGAGTACAACAACCACACATTTCTGGAGCACAACAACCACACATTTCTGGAGTACAACAACCACACATTTCTGGAGTACAACAACCACTCAGTTCCTGTAGCACAACAACCACACATTTCTGGAGCTGAACAACCACTCAGTTCTCTAGCACAACAACCACACATTTCTGGAGCACAACAACCACACATTTCTGGAACACAACAACCACACATTTCTGGAGTACAACAACCACACATTTCTGGAACACAACAACAACACATTTCTGGAGTACAACAACCACACATTTCTGGAACGCAACAACCACACATTTCTGGAGCACAACAACCACACATTTCTATGAGCACAACAACCACACATTTCTGGAACACAACAACCACACATTTCTGGAGTACAACAACCACACATTTCTGGAACACAACAACAACACATTTCTGGAGTACAACAACCACACATTTCTGGAACGCAACAACCACACATTTCTGGAGCACAACAACCACACATTTCTATGAGTACAACAACCACACATTTCTGGAGCACAACAACCAAACATTTCTGGAACACAACAACCACACATTTCTGGAACACAACAACCACACATTTCTGGAGCACAACAACCACACATTTCTGGAACACAACAACCACACATTTCTGGAACACAACAACCACACATTTCTGGAGTACAACAACCACACATTTCTGGAGTACAACAACCACACATTTCTGGAGTACAACAACCACACATTTCTGGAGTACAACAACCACACATTTCTGGAACACAACAACCACACATTTCTGGAACACAACAACCACACATTTCTGGAACACAACAACCACACATTTCTGGAGTACAACAACCACACATTTCTGGAGTACAACAACCAAACATTTCTGGAACACAACAACCACACATTTCTGGAACACAACAACCACACATTTCTGGAGTACAACAACCACACATTTCTGGAGTTCAACAACCACACATTTCTGGAACACAACAACCAAACATTTCTGGAACACAACAACCACTCAGTTCTGGAGCACAACAACCACACATTTCTGGAGCACAACAACCACACATTTCTGGAGCACAACAACCACACATTTCTGGAGCACAACAACCACACATTTCTGGAGCACAACAACCACACATTTCTGGAGCACAACAACCACACATTTCTGGATCACAACAACCACACATTTCTGGAGCACAACAACCACACATTTATGGAGCACAACAACCACACATTTCTGGAGCATAACAACCACACATTTCTGGAGTACAACAACCACACATTTCTGGAGCACAACAACCACACATTTCTGGAGCGCAACAACCACACATTTCTGGAGTACAACAACCACACATTTCTGGAGTACAACAACCACTCAGTTCTGGAGTACAACAACCACTCAGTTCTGGAGCACAACAACCACACATTTCTGAAGCACAACAACCACACATTTCTGGAGTACAACAACCACATATTTCTGGAGTACAACAACCACACATTTCTGGAGTACAACAACCACACATTTCTGGAGTACAACAACCACACATTTCTGGAGTACAACAACCACACATTTCTGGAGCACAACAACCACACATTTCTGGAACACAACAACCACACATTTCTGGAGTACAACAACCAAACATTTCTGGAACACAACAACCACACATTTCTGGAGTACAACAACCACACATTTCTGGAGCACAACAACCACACATTTCTGGAGCACAACAACCACACATTTCTGGAGCACAACAACCACACATTTCTGGAGAACAACAACCACACATTTCTGGAGTACAACAACCACACATTTCTGGAGCACAACAACCACACATTTCTGGAACACAACAACCACACATTTCTGGAGTACAACAACCACACATTTCTGGAACACAACAACCACACATTTCTGGAGTAAAACAACCACACATTTCTGGAACGCAACAACCACACATTTCTGGAGCATAACAACCACACATTTCTATGAGTACAACAACCACACATTTCTGGAGCACAACAACCAAACATTTCTGGAACACAACAACCACACATTTCTGGAACACAACAACCACACATTTCTGGAGCACAACAACCAAACATTTCTGGAACACAACAGCCACACATTTCTGGAACACAACAACCACACATTTCTGGAGTACAACAACCACACATTTCTGGAGCACAACAACCACACATTTCTGGAGTACAACAACCACACATTTCTGGAGTACAACAACCACTCAGTTCTGGAGTACAACAACCACTCAGTTCTGGAGTACAACAACCACACATTTCTGGAGTACAACAACCACTCAGTTCTGGAGTACAACAACCACTCAGTTCTGGAGTACAACAACCACTCAGTTCTGGAGCACAACAACCACACATTTCTGGAGTACAACAACCAAACATTTCTGGAACACAACAACCACACATTTCTGGAGTACAACAACCACACATTTCTGGAACACAACAACCACACATTTCTGGAGTACAACAACCACACATTTCTGGAACACAACAACCACACATTTCTGGAGCACAACAACCACACATTTCTATGAGTACAACAACCACTCATTTCTGGAGCACAACAACCAAACATTTCTGGAACACAACAACCACACATTTCTGGAACACAACAACCACACATTTCTGGAGCACAACAACCACACATTTCTGGAACACAACAACCACACATTTCTGGAACACAACAACCACACATTTCTGGAGCACAACAACCACACATTTCTGGAACACAACAACCAAACATTTCTGGAACACAATAACCACACATTTCTGGAGTACAACAACCACACATTTCTGGAGTACAACAACCACACATTTCTGGAGTACAACAACCACACATTTCTGGAGTACAACAACCACACATTTCTGGAGTACAACAACCACACATTTCTGGAGCACAACAACCACACATTTCTGGAGTACAAAAACCACACATTTCTGGAGCACAACAACCACACATTTCTGGAGTACAACAACCACACATTTCTGGAGTACAACAACCACTCAGTTCCTGTAGCACAACAACCACACATTTCTGGAGCTCAACAACCACTCAGTTCTCTAGCACAACAACCACACATTTCTGGAGTACAACAACCACACATTTCTGGAGTACAACAACCACACATTTCTGGAGCACAACAACCACACATTTCTGGAACACAACAACCACACATTTCTGGAGTATAACAACCACATATTTCTGGAGTATAACAACCACACATTTCTGGAACACAACAACAACACATTTCTGGAGTACAACAACCACACATTTCTGGAACGCAACAACCACACATTTCTGGAGCACAACAACCACACATTTCTATGAGTACAACAACCACACATTTCTGGAGCACAACAACCACACATTTCTGGAGCACAACAACCACACATTTCTGGAACACAACAACCACACATTTCTGGAGCACAACAACCAAACATTTCTGGAACACAACAACCACACATTTCTGGAACACAACAACCACACATTTCTGGAGTACAACAACCACACATTTCTGGAGCACAACAACCACACATTTCTGGAGTACAACAACCACACATTTCTTGAGTACAACAACCACTCAGTTCTGGAGTACAACAACCACTCAGTTCTGGAGTACAACAACCACACATTTCTGGAGTACAACAACCACTCAGTTCTGGAGTACAACAACCACTCAGTTCTGGAGTACAACAACCACTCAATTCTGGAGCACAACAACCACACATTTCTGGAGTACAACAACCACACATTTCTGGAACACAACAACCACACATTTCTGGAGTACAACAACCACACATTTCTGGAACACAACAACCACACATTTCTGGAGCACAACAACCACACATTTCTATGAGTACAACAACCACACATTTCTGGAGCACAACAACCAAACATTTCTGGAACACAACAACCACACATTTCTGGAAAACAACAACCACACATTTCTGGAGCACAACAACCACACATTTCTGGAACACAACAACCACACATTTCTGGAACACAACAACCACACATTTCTGGAGCACAACAACCACACATTTCTGGAACACAACAACCAAACATTTCTGGAACACAACAACCACACATTTCTGGAGTACAACAACCACACATTTCTGGAGCACAACAACCACACATTTTTGGAGTACAACAACCACACATTTCTGGAGTACAACAACCACACATTTCTGGAGTACAACAACCACACATTTCTGGAGCACAACAACCACACATTTCTGGAGTACAACAACCACACATTTCTGGAGCACAACAACCACACATTTCTGGAGTACAACAACCACACATTTCTGGAGTACAACAACCACTCAGTTCCTGTAGCACAACAACCACACATTTCTGGAGCTCAACAACCACTCAGTTCTCTAGCACAACAACCACACATTTCTGGAGTACAACAACCACTCAGTTCTTTAGCACAACCACCACACATTTATGGAGTACAACAACCACTCAGTTCTCTAGCACAACAACCACACATTTCTGGAGTACAACAACCACTCAGTTCTCTAGCACAACAACCACACATTTCTGGAGCTCAACAACCACTCAGTTCTCTAGCACAACAACCACACATTTCTGGAGCACAACAACCACTCAGTTCTCTAGCACAACAACCACACATTTCTGGAGTACAACAACCACTCAGTTCTGGAGCACAACAACCACACATTTCTGGAACACAACAACCACACATTTCTGGAGTACAACAACCACACATTTCTGGAGTACAACAACCACACATTTCTGGAGTACAACAACCACACATTTCTGGAGTACAACAACCACACATTTCTGGAGTACAACAACCACACATTTCTGGAGCACAACAACCACACATTTCTGGAGTACAACAACCACACATTTCTGGAGCACAACAACCACACATTTCTGGAGTACAACAACCACACATTTCTGGAGTACAACAACCACTCAGTTCCTGTAGCACAACAACCACACATTTCTGGAGCTGAACAACCACTCAGTTCTCTAGCACAACAACCACACATTTCTGGAGTACAACAACCACACATTTCTGGAGTACAACAACCACACATTTCTGGAGCACAACAACCACACATTTCTGGAACACAACAACCACACATTTCTGGAGTACAACAACCACACATTTCTGGAACACAACAACAACACATTTCTGGAGTACAACAACCACACATTTCTGGAACGCAACAACCACACATTTCTGGAGCACAACAACCACACATTTCTATGAGTACAACAACCACACATTTCTGGAGCACAACAACCAAACATTTCTGGAACACAACAACCACACATTTCTGGAACACAACAACCACACATTTCTGGAGCACAACAACCACACATTTCTGGAACACAACAACCACACATTTCTGGAGTACAACAACCACACATTTCTGGAACACAACAACCACACATTTCTGGAGTACAACAACCACACATTTCTGGAACACAACAACCACACATTTCTGGAGCACAACAACCACACATTTCTATGAGTACAACAACCACACATTTCTGGAGCACAACAACCAAACATTTCTGGAACACAACAACCACACATTTCTGGAAAACAACAACCACACATTTCTGGAGCACAACAACCACACATTTCTGGAACACAACAACCACACATTTCTGGAACACAACAACCACACATTTCTGGAACACAACAACCACACATTTCTGGAACACAACAACCACACATTTCTGGAGTACAACAACCACACATTTCTGGAACACAACAACCACACATTTCTGGAGTACAACAACCACACATTTCTGGAACACAACAACCACACATTTCTGGAGCAAAACAACCACACATTTCTATGAGTACAACAACCACACATTTCTGGAGCACAACAACCAAACATTTCTGGAACACAACAACCACACATTTCTGGAACACAACAACCACACATTTCTGGAGCACAACAACCACACATTTCTGGAACACAACAACCAAACATTTCTGGAACACAACAACCACACATTTCTGGAGTACAACAACCACACATTTCTGGAGTACAACAACCACACATTTTTGGAGTACAACAACCACACATTTCTGGAGTACAACAACCACACATTTCTGGAGTACAACAACCACACATTTCTGGAGCACAACAACCACACATTTCTGGAGTACAACAACCACACATTTCTGGAGCACAACAACCACACATTTCTGGAGTACAACAACCACACATTTCTGGAGTACAACAACCACTCAGTTCCTGTAGCACAACAACCACACATTTCTGGAGCTCAACAACCACTCAGTTCTCTAGCACAACAACCACACATTTCTGGAGTACAACAACCACTCAGTTCTTTAGCACAACCACCACACATTTCTGGAGTACAACAACCACTCAGTTCTCTAGCACAACAACCACACATTTCTGGAGTACAACAACCACTCAGTTCTCTAGCACAACAACCACACATTTCTGGAGCTCAACAACCACTCAGTTCTCTAGCACAACAACCACACATTTCTGGAGCACAACAACCACTCAGTTCTCTAGCACAACAACCACACATTTCTGGAGTACAACAACCACTCAGTTCTGGAGCACAACAACCACACATTTCTGGAACACAACAACCACACATTTCTGGAGTACAACAACCACACATTTCTGGAGTACAACAACCACACATTTCTGGAGTACAACAACCACACATTTCTGGAGTACAACAACCACACATTTCTGGAGTACAACAACCACACATTTCTGGAGCACAACAACCACACATTTCTGGAGTACAACAACCACACATTTCTGGAGCACAACTACCACACATTTCTGGAGTACAACAACCACACATTTCTGGAGTACAACAACCACTCAGTTCCTGTAGCACAACAACCACACATTTCTGGAGCTGAACAACCACTCAGTTCTCTAGCACAACAACCACACATTTCTGGAGTACAACAACCACACATTTCTGGAGTACAACAACCACACATTTCTGGAGCACAACAACCACACATTTCTGGAACACAACAACCACACATTTCTGGAGTACAACAACCACACATTTCTGGAACACAACAACAACACATTTCTGGAGTACAACAACCACACATTTCTGGAACGCAACAACCACACATTTCTGGAGCACAACAACCACACATTTCTATGAGTACAACAACCACACATTTCTGGAGCACAACAACCAAACATTTCTGGAACACAACAACCACACATTTCTGGAACACAACAACCACACATTTCTGGAGCACAACAACCACACATTTCTGGAACACAACAACCACACATTTCTGGAGTACAACAACCACACATTTCTGGAACACAACAACCACACATTTCTGGAGTACAACAACCACACATTTCTGGAACACAACAACCACACATTTCTGGAGCACAACAACCACACATTTCTATGAGTACAACAACCACACATTTCTGGAGCACAACAACCATACATTTCTGGAACACAACAACCACACATTTCTGGAAAACAACAACCACACATTTCTGGAGCACAACAACCACACATTTCTGGAACACAACAACCACACATTTCTGGAACACAACAACCACACATTTCTGGAGCACAACAACCACACATTTCTGGAACACAACAACCAAACATTTCTGGAACACAACAACCACACATTTCTGGAGTACAACAACCACACATTTCTGGAGTACAACAACCACACATTTTTGGAGTACAACAACCACACATTTCTGGAGTACAACAACCACACATTTCTGGAGTACAACAACCACACATTTCTGGAGCACAACAACCACACATTTCTGGAGTACAACAACCACACATTTCTGGAGCACAACAACCACACATTTCTGGAGTACAACAACCACACATTTCTGGAGTACAACAACCCCTCAGTTCCTGTAGCACAACAACCACACATTTCTGGAGCTCAACAACCACTCAGTTCTCTAGCACAACAACCACACATTTCTGGAGTACAACAACCACTCAGTTCTTTAGCACAACCACCACACATTTCTGGAGTACAACAACCACTCAGTTCTCTAGCACAACAACCACACATTTCTGGAGTACAACAACCACTCAGTTCTCTAGCACAACAACCACACATTTCTGGAGCTCAACAACCACTCAGTTCTCTAGCACAACAACCACACATTTCTGGAGCACAACAACCACTCAGTTCTCTAGCACAACAACCACACATTTCTGGAGTACAACAACCACTCAGTTCTGGAGCACAACAACCACACATTTCTGGAACACAACAACCACACATTTCTGGAGTACAACAACCACACATTTCTGGAGTACAACAACCACACATTTCTGGAGTACAACAACCACACATTTCTGGAGTACAACAACCACACATTTCTGGAGTACAACAACCACACATTTCTGGAGCACAACAACCACACATTTCTGGAGTACAACAACCACACATTTCTGGAGCACAACAACCACACATTTCTGGAGTACAACAACCACACATTTCTGGAGTACAACAACCACTCAGTTCCTGTAGCACAACAACCACACATTTCTGGAGCTGAACAACCACTCAGTTCTCTAGCACAACAACCACACATTTCTGGAGTACAACAACCACACATTTCTGGAGTACAACAACCACACATTTCTGGAGCACAACAACCACACATTTCTGGAACACAACAACCACACATTTCTGGAGTACAACAACCACACATTTCTGGAACACAACAACAACACATTTCTGGAGTACAACAACCACACATTTCTGGAACGCAACAACCACACATTTCTGGAGCACAACAACCACACATTTCTATGAGTACAACAACCACACATTTCTGGAGCACAACAACCAAACATTTCTGGAACACAACAACCACACATTTCTGGAACACAACAACCACACATTTCTGGAGCACAACAACCACACATTTCTGGAACACAACAACCACACATTTCTGGAACACAACAACCACACATTTCTGGAGTACAACAACCACACATTTCTGGAGTACAACAACCACACATTTCTGGAGTACAACAACCACACATTTCTGGAGTACAACAACCACACATTTCTGGAACACAACAACCACACATTTCTGGAACACAACAACCACACATTTCTGGAACACAACAACCACACATTTCTGGAGTACAACAACCACACATTTCTGGAGTACAACAACCACACATTTCTGGAACACAACAACCACACATTTCTGGAACACAACAACCACACATTTCTGGAGTACAACAACCACACATTTCTGGAGTTCAACAACCACACATTTCTGGAACACAACAACCAAACATTTCTGGAACACAACAACCACTCAGTTCTGGAGCACAACAACCACACATTTCTGGAGCACAACAACCACACATTTCTGGAGCACAACAACCACACATTTCTGGAGCACAACAACCACACATTTCTGGAGCACAACAACCACACATTTCTGGAGCACAACAACCACACATTTCTGGATCACAACAACCACACATTTCTGGAGCACAACAACCACACATTTATGGAGCACAACAACCACACATTTCTGGAGCATAACAACCACACATTTCTGGAGTACAACAACCACACATTTCTGGAGCACAACAACCACACATTTCTGGAGCGCAACAACCACACATTTCTGGAGTACAACAACCACACATTTCTGGAGTACAACAACCACTCAGTTCTGGAGTACAACAACCACTCAGTTCTGGAGCACAACAACCACACATTTCTGGAGCACAACAACCACACATTTCTGGAGTACAACAACCACATATTTCTGGAGTACAACAACCACACATTTCTGGAGTACAACAACCACACATTTCTGGAGTACAACAACCACACATTTCTGGAGTACAACAACCACACATTTCTGGAGCACAACAACCACACATTTCTGGAACACAACAACCACACATTTCTGGAGTACAACAACCAAACATTTCTGGAACACAACAACCACACATTTCTGGAGTACAACAACCACACATTTCTGGAGCACAACAACCACACATTTCTGGAGCACAACAACCACACATTTCTGGAGCACAACAACCACACATTTCTGGAGAACAACAACCACACATTTCTGGAGTACAACAACCACACATTTCTGGAGCACAACAACCACACATTTCTGGAACACAACAACCACACATTTCTGGAGTACAACAACCACACATTTCTGGAACACAACAACCACACATTTCTGGAGTACAACAACCACACATTTCTATAACGCAACAACCACACTTTTCTGGAGCATAACAACCACACATTTCTATGAGTACAACAACCACACATTTCTGGAGCACAACAACCAAACATTTCTGGAACACAACAACCACACATTTCTGGAACACAACAACCACACATTTCTGGAGCACAACAACCAAACATTTCTGGAACACAACAGCCACACATTTATGGAACACAACAACCACACATTTCTGGAGTACAACAACCACACATTTCTGGAGCACAACAACCACACATTTCTGGAGTACAACAACCACACATTTCTGGAGTACAACAACCACTCAGTTCTGGAGTACAACAACCACTCAGTTCTGGAGTACAACAACCACACATTTCTGGAGTACAACAACCACTCAGTTCTGGAGTACAACAACCACTCAGTTCTGGAGTACAACAACCACTCAGTTCTGGAGCACAACAACCACACATTTCTGGAGTACAACAACCAAACATTTCTGGAACACAACAACCACACATTTCTGGAGTACAACAACCACACATTTCTGGAACACAACAACCACACATTTCTGGAGTACAACAACCACACATTTCTGGAACACAACAACCACACATTTCTGGAGCACAACAACCACACATTTCTATGAGTACAACAACCACTCATTTCTGGAGCACAACAACCAAACATTTCTGGAGCACAACAACCAAACATTTCTGGAACACAACAACCACACATTTCTGGAGCACAACAACCACACATTTCTATGAGTACAACAACCACTCATTTCTGGAGTACAACAACCACACATTTCTGGAGCACAACAACCAAACATTTCTGGAACACAACAACCACACATTTCTGGAACACAACAACCACACATTTCTGGAGCACAACAACCACACATTTCTGGAACACAACAACCACACATTTCTGGAACACAACAACCACACATTTCTGGAGCACAACAACCACACATTTCTGGAACACAACAACCAAACATTTCTGGAACACAACAACCACACATTTCTGGAGCACAACAACCAAACATTTCTGGAACACAACAACCACACATTTCTGGAACACAACAACCAAACATTTCTGGAACACAACAACCACTCATTTCTGGAGCACAACAACCAAACATTTCTGGAACACAACAACCACACATTTCTGGAGCACAACAACCACACATTTCTATGAGTACAACAACCACTCATTTCTGGAGTACAACAACCACACATTTCTGGAGCACAACAACCAAACATTTCTGGAACACAACAACCACACATTTCTGGAACACAACAACCACACATTTCTGGAGCACAACAACCACACATTTCTGGAACACAACAACCACACATTTCTGGAACACAACAACCACACATTTCTGGAGCACAACAACCACACATTTCTGGAACACAACAACCAAACATTTCTGGAACACAACAACCACACATTTCTGGAGTACAACAACCACACATTTCTGGAGTACAACAACCACACATTTCTGGAGTACAACAACCACACATTTCTGGAGTACAACAACCACACATTTCTGGAGTACAACAACCACACATTTCTGGAGCACAACAACCACACATTTCTGGAGTACAAAAACCACACATTTCTGGAGCACAACAACCACACATTTCTGGAGTACAACAACCACACATTTCTGGAGTACAACAACCACTCAGTTCCTGTAGCACAACAACCACACATTTCTGGAGCTCAACAACCACTCAGTTCTCTAGCACAACAACCACACATTTCTGGAGTACAACAACCACACATTTCTGGAGTACAACAACCACACATTTCTGGAGCACAACAACCACACATTTCTGGAACACAACAACCACACATTTCTGGAGTATAACAACCACACATTTCTGGAACACAACAACAACACATTTCTGGCGTACAACAACCACACATTTCTGGAACGCAACAACCACACATTTCTGGAGCACAACAACCACACATTTCTATGAGTACAACAACCACACATTTCTGGAGCACAACAACCAAACATTTCTGGAACACAAAAACCACATATTTCTGGAACACAACAACCACACATTTCTGGAGCACAACAACCAAACATTTCTGGAACACAACAACCACACATTTCTGGAACACAACAACCACACATTTCTGGAGTACAACAACCACACATTTCTGGAGCACAACAACCACACATTTCTGGAGTACAACAACCACACATTTCTGGAGTACAACAACCACTCAGTTCTGGAGTACAACAACCACTCAGTTCTGGAGTACAACAACCACACATTTCTGGAGTACAACAACCACTCAGTTCTGGAGTACAACAACCACTCAGTTCTGGAGTACAACAACCACTCAATTCTGGAGCACAACAACCACACATTTCTGGAGTACAACAACCAAACATTTCTGGAACACAACAACCACACATTTCTGGAGTACAACAACCACACATTTCTGGAACACAACAACCACACATTTCTGGAGTACAACAACCACACATTTCTGGAACACAACAACCACACATTTCTGGAGCACAACAACCACACATTTCTATGAGTACAACAACCACACATTTCTGGAGCACAACAACCAAACATTTCTGGAACACAACAACCACACATTTCTGGAAAACAACAACCACACATTTCTGGAGCACAACAACCACACGTTTCTGGAACACAACAACCACACATTTCTGGAACACAACAACCACACATTTCTGGAGCACAACAACCACACATTTCTGGAACACAACAACCAAACATTTCTGGAACACAACAACCACACATTTCTGGAGTACAACAACCACACATTTCTGGAGTACAACAACCACACATTTCTGGAGTACAACAACCACACATTTCTGGAGTACAACAACCACACATTTCTGGAGTACAACAACCACACATTTCTGGAGCACAACAACCACACATTTCTGGAGTACAACAACCACACATTTCTGGAGCACAACAACCACACATTTCTGGAGTACAACAACCACACATTTCTGGAGTACAACAACCACACATTTCTGGAGCACAACAACCACACATTTCTGGAGTCCAACAACCACACATTTCTGGAGCACAACAACCACACATTTCTGGAGTACAACAACCACACATTTCTGGAGCACAACAACCACACATTTCTGGAGTACAACAACCACACATTTCTGGAGCTCAACAACCACACATTTCTGGAGTACAACAACCACACATTTCTGGAGCTCAACAACCACTCAGTTCCAGTAGCACAACAACCACACATTTCTGGAGCTCAACAACCACTCAGTTCCAGTAGCACAACAACCACACATTTCTGGAGTACAACAACCACACATTTCTGGAGCTCAACAACCACACATTTCTGGAGCTCAACAACCACACATTTCTGGAGTACAACAACCACACATTTCTGGAGCTCAACAACCACATATTTCTGGAGTCCAACAACCACACATTTCTGGAGCACAACAACCACACATTTCTGGAGTACAACAACCACACATTTCTGGAGCACAACAACCACACATTTCTGGAGTACAACAACCACACATTTCTGGAGCTCAACAACCACACATTTCTGGAGTACAACAACCACACATTTCTGGAGTACAACAACCACACATTTCTGGAGCTCAACAACCACTCAGTTCTCTAGCACAACAACCACACATTTCTGGAGTACAACAACCACTCAGTTCTCTAGCACAACCACCACACATTTCTGGAGTACAACAACCACTCAGTTCTCTAGCACAACCACCACACATTTCTGGAGTACAACAACCACTCAGTTCTCTAGCACAACAACCGCACATTTCTGGAGCTCAACAACCACTCAGTTCTCTAGCACAACAACCACACATTTCTGGAGCACAACAACCACTCAGTTCTCTAGCACAACCACCACACATTTCTGGAGTACAACAACCACTCAGTTCTGGAGCACAACAACCACACATTTCTGGAGCTCAACAACCACACATTTCTGGAACACAACAACCACACATTTCTGAAGTCATGCTCTGTGGTCTACAGAAATCTGGGCTGTTTCCCGTCGTAGTGGCAGCTGCCCACTAACGCCTTATATATGCGGTAACATAAACATGAATAATAACAGTACCCGTGTTAATATTTCTTTACATTCAAGATTTCTTTTTGGTATATTCGCTTCGCATTGACATACTGATGTGGCCAGTGATCCGATAATAGCTCGATTACACGCACGCACATATAATGCGTGACATAAACTGCGTATGTATTAATGAGTGTATTGAGTACTTTGTGAAGCACGGAATGAAGATAGTCGTCACAGAGCTGAGATTAGGAGCTGTCTATCGCTTGTTCTTGCCTGCCTGGTCTCCAGCCCCGAGCTGCACCGGTACTGTCTCCACCCACTGTTTCATGTCCTGGTAGCGCATCTTGCGGGTCTCCAGGTTGTACGTCACCTTCTCCCCCCGGTGTAGATCTTGAGGTGGGGGATGTTGGGCACGCCCTCGCTGACACAAAAGTCGGTGTTCTTGGCACAGTTGACAGCGGCGTACGCGTGGTTGGCTCGGCTCGTCACCTCCGCAGCCTGTAGGAGGCACACTCATATATTACATCGTTTTATGTCCGAATGTGTATATGTTAGTATATATGTATGTGTGTATATGTGTACATTTGTATATGTGTGTATGTTTGTGTATATGTGTATATGTGTATATATGTATGTACGTGTGTATATATGTGTATATATGTGTATGTATATATGTGTATATATATATATATATATGTGTGTATATGTATATGTGTGTATATGTGTGTATGTATATGTGTACATATCTGCTTATGTGTTTATGTGTATGTGTGTTTATGTGTGTATGTGTATCTATATATGTTTGTCTGTATATGTGTGTGTATGTGTGTTTATATGTGTATGTGTGTATATGTTTATGTGCAAATGTGGGTTTATATGTGTATGTGTATATGTGTCTATTTGTGTATGTATGTATATATATATGTGTGTGTATGTACATGTATGTATGCGCATGTGTGTATATATGTATGTATGTGCATGTGTGTATATGTGTATGTATCTGCATGTGTGTATGAGTGTATGTATGCGTTGATGTGAATGAGTCAACAAGTGGTACACATCACCCTCTTGAAGTGTTTGCTCGACCATTCACTCTGGATGTCCTCCGGATCATAAAACATGATCAAAGCCACATCTCTCGACCTCAAGTACGACTTGAAGCTCTCCCTGTCCAATCCTGCCACCAGATCTGATCCTATAAAAGGATCCTTGATCCCTGTTTCCTTGGCTACGCTAGGTCCTGTTAAAGAAACTGATTAGTTAAATGAAAACAGAATCGTGGGCAACATTTTAGACATGTTTACATCATACTGATTTACATACGGTAATGTTTTTACAGACGGATTACACAGGTCATTGAGTTCGTGAGATGGGTGTGCGCTCAGACGTGTTGGTAGGGCGCGAAGACGTGTTGGTAGGGTGGCCAGACGTGTTGGTAGGGCGCTCAGGCGTGTTGGTAGGGCGCTCAGACGTGTTGGTAGGGTGCTCAGGCGTGTTGGTAGGGCGCTCAGACGTGTTGGTAGGGTGCTCAGACGTGTTTGGTACGGCGCTCAGACGTGTTAGTAGGGCGTTCAGGCGTGTTGGTAGGGCGCTCAGACGTGTTGGTAGGGTGGCCAGACGTGTTGGTAGAGTGGCTAGAGACTAATACAGGGAGTAGAGAAAGTCACGGAAAGAAGTTGCTTCATTGCTCTCTTACAATGAGTGATCAGGACAGTACATCCACACAATGTCCCCACACCTAACCTATTACTGTAATCAGGCCAGTAGATACATAGAATGTCTCCACACCTAATCTATCAATGTAATCAGGACAGTACATCCATAGAATGTCACCACACCGAAGCTATCAGTGTAATCAGGACAGTAGATCCATAGAATGTCCCCACACCTAATTTATCAATGTAATCAGGACAGTAGAGCCATAGAATGTCTCCACACCTAGCCTATCAATGTAATCAAAACAGTAGATCCATAGAATGTCCCCACACCGAAGCTTTCAGTGTAATCAGGACAGTAGATCCATAGAATGTCCCCACACCGAAGCTATCAGTGTAATCAGGACAGTAGATTCATAGAATGTCCCCACACCGAAGCTATCAGTGTAATCAGGACAGTAGATTCATAGAATGTCCCCACACTGAGCTTACATCATGACATCTCACTAAAACTAAGCGATGTCGTCAGCACCATTTTGTGGACACGAAGCTCGCTTTGCTTTGGTTGATCGAGTTGCTGGACTTGTTGGTCTTCTCACCACTGTCGCTCCATACTGTACAAGGGGGGGGGGGGGGGGCGCACATCAACATACCTTGTGGGATCTGCAAAAGCTATCCAACTGGTTGACTCCATATAAATCAGTTGAGGATGGTGACCACTTCTTCATCAAGATGGGGCACCCCCACCCGCACACACACACACACACTGGCATCACGCTGTATACAAATTTTGCAAAGAACACCAACAACAGACGGACTGGCCGCGCTGGACATAATAACCAGGTGTTGTGTAAGTGACCCCTTACATCAACAGACCTAATTGTTTGTGACTTTCTCCTTTTAGAGGCTACGTCAAGGACAGTGTATATACCTCAACTACCCACACAATTTGACCATCGGTGCATGTACCTCCACTACCCACAACCCTAGATGATCTGTGTATGTACCTCCACTACCCACAACCCTAGATGATCTATGTATGTACCTCCACTACCCACAACCCTAGATGATCTGTGTATGTACCTCCACTACCCACAACCATAGATGATCTATGTATGTACCTCCACTACCCACAACCCTAGATGATCTATGTATGTACCTCCACTACCCACAACCCTGAATGATCTGTGTATGTACCTCCACTACCCACAACCCTAGATGATCTATGTATGTACCTCCACTACCCACAACCCTGAATGATCTGTGTATGTACCTCCACTACCCACAACCCTAGATGATCTATGTATGTACCTCCACTACCCACAACCCTGAATGATCTGTGTATGTACCTCCACTACCCACAACCCTGGATGATCTGTGTATGTACCTCCACTACCCACAACCCTGAATGATCTGTGTATGTACCTCCACTACCCACAACCCTAGATGATCTGTGTATGTACCTCCACTACCCACAACCCTAGATGATCTATGTATGTACCTCCACTACCCACAACCCTAGATGATCTATGTATGTACCTCCACTACCCACAACCCTAGATGATCTGTGTATGTACCTCCACTACCCACAACCCTAGATGATCTGTGTATGTACCTCCACTACCCACAACCCTAGATGGTCTGTGTATGTACCTCCACTACCCACAACCCTAGATGGTCTGTGTATGTACCTCCACTACCCACAACCTTGGATGATCTGTGTATGTACCTCCACTACCCACAACCCTGAATGATCTGTGTATGTACCTCCACTACCCACAACCCTAGATGGTCTGTGTATGTACCTCCACTACCCACAACCCTAGATGATCTGTGTATGTACCTCCACTACCCACAACCCTGGATGATCTGTGTATGTACCTCCACTACCCACAACTCTAGATGATCTGTGTATGTACCTCCACTACCCACAACCCTAGATGGTCTGTGTATGTACCTCCACTACCCACAATCCTAGATGATCTGTGTATGTACCTCCACTACCCACAATCCTAGATGATCTGTGTATGTACCTCCACTACCCACAACCCTAGATGATCTGTGTATGCACCTCCACTACCCACAACCCAGGATCATCTGTGTATGTACCTCCACTACCCACAACCCAGGATCATCTGTGTATGTACCTCCACTACCCACAACCCAGGATCATCTGTGTATGTACCTCCACTACCCACAACCCAGGATCATCTGTGTATGTACCTCCACTACCCACAACCCAGGATCATCTGTGTATGTACCTCCACTACCCACAACCCTGAATGATCTGTGTATGTACCTCCACTACCCACAACCCTAGATGATCTGTGTATGTACCTCCACTACCCACAACCCTAGATGATCTGTGTATGTACCTCCACTACCCACAACCCTAGATGATCTGTGTATGTACCTCCACTACCCACAACCCTGAATGATCTGTGTATGTACCTCCACTACCCACAACCCTAGATGATCTGTGTATGTACCTCCACTACCCACAACCCTAGATGATCTGTGTATGTACCTCCACTACCCACAACCCTAGATGATCTGTGTATGTACCTCCACTACCCACAATCCTAGATGATCTGTGTATGTACCTCCACTACCCACAATCCTAGATGATCTGTGTATGTACCTCCACTACCTACAACCCTAAATGATCTGTGTATGTACCTCCACTACCCACAACCCTGAATGATCTGTGTATGTACCTCCACTACCCACAACCCTGAATGATCTGTGTATGTACCTCCACTACCCACAACCCTGAATGATCTGTGTATGTACCTCCACTACCCACAACCCTGAATGATCTGTGTATGTACCTCCACTACCCACAACCCTGAATGATCTGTGTATGTACCTCCACTACCTACAACCCTAGATGATCTGTGTATGTACCTCCACTACCCACAACCCTGAATGATCTGTGTATGTACCTCCACTACCTACAACCCTAAATGATCTGTGTATGTACCTCCACTACCCACAACCCTAGATGATCTGTGTATGTACCTCCACTACCCACAACCCTGGATGATCTGTGTATATACCTCCCCTACCCACAACCCTGAATGATCTGTGTATGTACCTCCACTACCCACAACCCTAGATGATCTGTGTATGTACCTCCCCTACCCACAACCCTGAATGATCTGTGTATGTACCTCCACTACCCACAACCCTAGATGATCTGTGTATGTACCTCCACTACCCACAACCCTAGATGATCTGTGTATGTACCTCCACTACCCACAACCCTAGATGATCTGTGTATGTACCTCCCCTACCCACAACCCTAGATGATCTGTGTATGTACCTCCACTACCCACAACCCTAGATGATCTGTGTATATACCTCCACTACCCACAACCCTAGATGATCTGTGTATGTACCTCCACACCCACAACCCTGAATGATCTGTGTATGTACCTCCACTACCTACAACCCTAAATGATCTGTGTATGTACCTCCACTACCCACAACCCTGAATGATCTGTGTATGTACCTCCACTACCCACAACCCTGAATGATCTGTGTATGTACCTCCACTACCTACAACCCTAAATGATCTGTGTATGTACCTCCACTACCCACAACCCTAGATGATCTGTGTATGTACCTCCACTACCCACAACCCTGGATGATCTGTGTATATACCTCCCCTACCCACAACCCTGAATGATCTGTGTATGTACCTCCACTACCCACAACCCTGAATGATCTGTGTATGTACCTCCCCTACCCACAACCCTGAATGATCTGTGTATGTACCTCCACTACCCACAACCCTAGATGATCTGTGTATGTACCTCCACTACCCACAACCCTAGATGATCTGTGTATGTACCTCCACTACCTACAACCCTAAATGATCTGTGTATGTACCTCCCCTACCCACAACCCTGAATGATCTGTGTATGTACCTCCACTACCCACAACCCTGAATGATCTGTGTATGTACCTCCACTACCCACAACCCTAGATGATCTGTGTATGTACCTCCACTACCCACAACCCTAGATGATCTGTGTATGTACCCCACTACCCACAACCCTAGATGATCTGTGTATGTACCTCCACTACCCACAACCCTAGATGATCTGTGTATGTACCTCCACTACCTACAACCCTAAATGATCTGTGTATGTACCTCCACTACCCACAACCCTAGATGATCTGTGTATGTACCTCCACTACCCACAACCCTGAATGATCTGTGTATGTACCTCCACTACCCACAACCCTGAATGATCTGTGTATGTACCTCCACTACCCACAACCCTGAATGATCTGTGTATGTACCTCCACTACCCACAACCCTGAATGATCTGTGTATGTACCTCCACTACCCACAACCCTGAATGATCTGTGTATGTACCTCCACTACCCACAACCCTAGATGATCTATGTATGTACCTCCACTACCCACAACCCTAGATGATCTATGTATGTACCTCCACTACCCACAACCCTGAATGATCTGTGTATGTACCTCCACTACCCACAACCCTAGATGATCTGTGTATGTACCTCCACTACCCACAACCCTGAATGATCTGTGTATGTACCTCCACTACCCACAACCCTGAATGATCTGTGTATGTACCTCCACTACCCACAACCCTGAATGATCTGTGTATGTACCTCCCCTACCCACAACCCTGAATGATCTGTGTATGTACCTCCCCTACCCACAACCCTGAATGATCTGTGTATGTACCTCCCCTACCCACAACCCTGAATGATCTGTGTATGTACCTCCACTACCCACAACCCTAGATGATCTATGTATGTACCTCCACTACCCACAACCCTGAATGATCTGTGTATGTACCTCCACTACCCACAACCCTAGATGATCTATGTATGTACCTCCACTACCCACAACCCTGAATGATCTGTGTATGTACCTCCACTACCCACAACCCTGAATGATCTGTGTATGTACCTCCCCTACCCACAACCCTGAATGATCTATGTATGTACCTCCACTACCCACAACCCTGAATGATCTGTGTATGTACCTCCACTACCCACAACCCTAGATGATCTGTGTATGTACCTCCACTACCCACAACCCTGGATGATCTGTGTATGTACCTCCACTACCCACAACCCTGGATGATCTGTGTATGTACCTCCACTACCCACAACTCTAGATGATCTGTGTATGTACCTCCCCTACCCACAACCCTGAATGATCTGTGTATGTACCTCCACTACCCACAACCCTAGATGATCTATGTATGTACCTCCACTACCCACAACCCTAGATGATCTGTGTATGTACCTCCACTACCCACAACCCTAGATGATCTATGTATGTACCTCCACTACCCACAACCCTAGATGATCTATGTATGTACCTCCACTACCCACAACCCTAGATGATCTATGTATGTACCTCCACTACCCACAACCCTAGATGATCTATGTATGTACCTCCACTACCCACAACCCTAGATGATCTGTGTATGTACCTCCACTACCCACAACCCTAGATGATCTGTGTATGTACCTCCACTACCCACAACCCTAGATGATCTATGTATGTACCTCCACTACCCACAACCCTAGATGATC
This sequence comes from Megaustenia siamemsis, assembly GCA_032433765.1. NCBI lineage: Eukaryota > Metazoa > Mollusca > Gastropoda > Stylommatophora > Ariophantidae > Megaustenia > Megaustenia siamemsis. The sequence goes on from JAVIAB010000126.1 coordinate 4,613,741, forward strand.
TATGTATGTACCTCCACTACCCACAACCCTAGATGATCTGTGTATGTACCTCCCCTACCCACAACCCTGGATGATCTGTGTATGTACCTCCACTACCCACAACCCTAGATGATCTATGTATGTACCTCCACTACCCACAACCCTAGATGATCTGTGTATGTACCTCCACTACCCACAACCCTAGATGATCTGTGTATGTACCTCCACTACCCACAACCCTAGATGATCTGTGTATGTACCTCCACTACCCACAACCCTAGATGATCTGTGTATGTACCTCCACTACCCACAACCCTAGATGATCTGTGTATGTACCTCCACTACCCACAACCCTAGATGATCTATGTATGTACCTCCACTACCCACAACCCTAGATGATCTATGTATGTACCTCCACTACCCACAACCCTAGATGATCTATGTATGTACCTCCACTACCCACAACCCTAGATGATCTGTGTATGTACCTCCACTACCTACAACCCTAGATGATTTGTGTATGTACCTCCCCTACCCATGTAAGAGGTGGAGACTCTATTGGATTCACCTTGCTACGGTGTGTGTGTGTGTGTGCGTGCGTGCGTGGGTGTGCGTGTGTGTGTATTTGTGTGTGTGAAGAACAATTCAAGGTACAAACACACACACACACTCAGTGAAGAAGGCCGTAGATATCGAAGCGGGCTAGCAGAAGTGGTTAGCGAAGCCCAGAACTTGGTGACATTCACTTCAGGTAAGCTTATAGACCTGATCGTGTTCGTCTGTCCTCGCATTTGGCCAACTTGCACATGTATCTATTGCACCAGAACATAGAACCTACCTGTGTATGTCACGTTGACACCTATGGGGTATGACCAGAAGGAGAGATCATGACAAGAAATAAATATGGCATTAGACTTCCGTCTAGGACAAAACTGACTCGGATGTGTTGCCGTCCCTACCTTGGCCTTTCGAAAATATACTCTTCCAACCAAAACAGGCCATCGTTAGGTCAACTTTGTGACCTCAAGGTGAAGGTTAGGGCACAGATTACAGAGTCTTGTTCTTTAGCTGAAGTTCCACCCCACAAGAGTTGCTGCTGGATGACGTCAACGTTGTTGGGTTTGCTGGACTTGTTCAAATGAAGGAATTGTGCATGGACGCTATTGTGTGTCTACTGGTCAACGCTGGACAAGCTTGAGTGGCAGGAAGGAGATATTGTGACGTCAAAAGTAAATATGGCGTGTTCAAGAAGGCGGGGTGCCGAAATGTGCACACTGGGGTCGTGTGAGGTATGCCCTGCCAGGACATGGGCACTGGGGTCGTGTGAGGTATGCCCTGCCAGGACTTGGGCACTGGGGTCGTGTGAGGTAAAGGTCAATGTAAAGTACGAGACTTGAGCCGGTGTCTTAGCACGCGAGTTTCCACCCATATGTGCTTGACCGCCTATCCAGAAATGATCGGAGACTTCTGGATAGTGTCGCCTCAAACATCAATACTCAGATGCGAGGCGACATTCCTCACTTTCCCAGGGTAATACCCTGGTACCCATTTCTGCCAACGGCTGGGTCGACCGTGGGAGTATTTTATTTTCAAACCACGAGTACAATTCACACTGCTCCCAGCGGGAATCGAACACGGGTTATCCGAAAGTCGGTTGTCCAGTCGGGTGGTTTTCCCAACTAGGCTACCGAGGTATGCCCTGCCAGGACATGGGCACTGGGGTCGTGTAGGGTATACCCTGCCAGGACTTGGATACTTGAGTCGTGGATGTGGGGAGATATGTCCTGCCAGGACTTGGATACTTGAGTCGTGGATGTGGGGAGATATGTCCTGCCAGGACTTGGATACTTGAGTCGTGGATGTGGGGAGATATGTCCTGCCAGGACTTGGATACTTGAGTCGTGGATGTGGGGAGATATGTCCTGCCAGGACTTGGGACACTTGGCTCCTAGTATAGGTAAAGGTATGAGACTTAAATTGCCGGCATAGCAACGCGAATGTTTACCCATATCTGCCTATCCAAAAGTGTTCGAAGACTCTTGTATATTATCACCTCAAGCATCGTAACACACGAGGCGCCATACCTCATCTTCCCAGAGTATGAACCCTGGTACCTATTTCTGCGATCGTCTGGTTGGACCGCAGGAGTATCCATTTTCATCCAACCACGAATACAATTGACAAACTGCTTCCCGTTCTAGGCACAGATTATCCGATCGTCGGTGGCTTAGTGGGCTGGCCCACCTAGACTACTGACGCCCCTGTCAATGTCGGAGAAGCTCTATCCAGTCATTGACTGCACATTGTGGTGGTGGGAGGACAATGTCCAGTCAGGACCTGCAAACTAGAATTGTGGATGTGAGAAGATAAGCTCTGCCAGAACTTGAGTAATCTTCTCTCTGGTGACGACTCAACGTCTACAGGTCGTGAGTAGTTGCAATATTAGGTCAAGGTCGAGAGCTGTCACTAACATTAGTAGCTTATTAGCGCACGATGATTGGCTGACAGCAGACAGGAAATGCGTCAAGCTGTGAACGTTTATTTCCAAACATGGGCAAGTCTGACAATAAGACTGCCAACTCGTTTCTACTTCTTCTTCTTCTTTACTTCCTCAATAACCTTTCAGCGTCGAGGGGAGATATAATTTGCGGTCTCTTACTCTTCTATTTGCCTCTCCAGCTGTTATGTATCCTAGTGTTTCTAATATTCCGTCAATCCATCATTTTCGTGGACGACCTTGAAGTCTGGTGTTCTCGCAACGTTTATTGAAGGCTTGTTGTGTTGTGTTTTGATCTTTCTGCCGTGGCCAAAACATTTTATCTGTTGTTTCTTTATATAATCTATGGCGGGGGTTATTCCTAACCTTTTTCTCAGTTCTTCATTTCTGATCTTATCTCTCAGACTGTTTCCTGTCGTTCGTCTAACACATTTAATCTCTGTAGAGGTTATTTTTCTTCTTGTACTTGAGTCTAGAGTCCAGGTTTATTATTGGTGTTTCGTTATATCTTCAAGATTTAGAGTTGTGCTTCTTCAAGATCTAGAGTTGTATATCTTCAAGATTTAGAGTTTTATATCTTCAAGATCTAGAGTTGTATATCTTCAAGATTTAGAGTTTTATATCTTCAAGATTTGGAGTTGTATATCTTCAAGATTTAGAGTTTTATATCTTCAAGATCTAGAGTTGTATATCTTCAAGATTTAGAGTTGTATATCTTCAAGATTTGGAGTTGTATATCTTCAAGATTTAGAGTTTTATATCTTCAAGATTTAGAATTGTATATCTTCAAGATTTGGAGTTGTATATCTTCAAGATTTGGAGTTGTATATCTTCAAGATTTAGAGTTTTATATCTTCAAGATTTGGAGTTGTATATCTTCAAGATTTGGAGTTGTATATCTTCAAGATTTAGAGTTTTATATCTTCAAGATTTGGAGTTGTATATCTTCAAGATTTAGAGTTTTATATCTTCAAGATTTAGAGTTTTATATCTTCAAGATTTGGAGTTGTATATCTTCAAGATTTGGAGCTTTATATCTTCAAGATTTGGAGTTGTATATCTTCAAGATTTAGAGTTTTATATCTTCAAGATTTAGAGTTGTATATCTTCAAGATTTGGAGTTGTATATCTTCAAGATTTAGAGTTTTATATCTTCAAGATTTGGAGTTGTATATCTTCAAGATTTAGAGTTTTATATCTTCAAGATTTAGAGTTTTATATCTTCAAGATTTGGAGTTGTATATCTTCAAGATTTAGAGTTTTATATCTTCAAGATTTGGAGTTGTATATCTTCAAGATTTAGAGTTTTATATCTTCAAGATTTAGAGTTGTATATCTTCAAGATTTGGAGTTGTATATCTTCAAGATTTGGAGTTGTATATCTTCAAGATTTAGAGTTTTATATCTTCAAGATTTAGAGTTTTATATCTTCAAGATTTGGAGTTGTATATCTTCAAGATTTAGAGTTTTATATCTTCAAGATTTAGTTCATGTCACGTGTCAAGGAACGTTGTGTTCCCTGTTCATGTCACGTGTCAATAAACATTGTGTTGTTCCCCGTTGATGTGACGTGTCAATGGATGCTGTGTTCCCTGTTGATGTGACGTGTCAATAAACATTGTGTTGTTCCCCGTTGATGTGACGTGTCAATGGACGCTGTGTTCCCTGTTGATTTGACGTGTCAATGGACGCTGTGTTCCCTGTTGATGTGACGTGCCAATAAACTGTGTGTTCCATGTTAATGTACCGTGTCAATGGATGTTGTGTTCCCTGTTGATTTCACGTGGCAATGGACGTTGTGTTCCCTGTTGATGTGACGGGTCAATAAAAGTTGTGTTTCCTGTTGACGTGACATGTCAATAAACGTTGTGTTCCCATGTTGGTCGAAGCCAAACAAGGACCATTCTCAGATCAGTGCCTACAGAATCATCACAATGCAGAACACTGCGGGCAAGCTGATGGAGAAAATAGTTGCCCGTGTCCTCACCTGTCACCTTGAACAGAAACGCGCATTCCCACCCACACTCGGAGGTTATAGATATAACTAAGAGACATGGCTCAATGCGGCAGTCTTTGCCTATGACGTCTTCGAAGGCTTCCACAGACGAGAGGAGACATGTGCTGCTGCTATAGATCTGGAGGATGCATACAACAGGGTACCATTTGAATATCTCATGCATATGCTCCTCAAACTGGCGGTGCACCCCTTCCTCATTAGATGGATCGCCGCGGCACTGTTTCAGAGGAAGGTGATACTCAGATGTGGAAGTTGGTCATCCAAGCCAACACCCATTTGTCCAGGGCTGCCACAAGGCTCACCATCGTCACCAGTTCTATTTAACGTGTACACAATAACGATCACGGAACAACAGCTGGATGGGAGGGGAAGAACTATGACTTTTGCTGATGATATTCTGGTATATCGACAGGGAAGAGACAGACGGGGAATCGCCTCCACAATGCAAGACGAACTCGATCGCATTTCTTCAAGGTGTGGGGTTTCATGTGCCTTGGTTAATCCTAATAAAGCATCAGTTTCATGGTTCTCCCTTAACAATCATATCGTTAATACGACCACACCGGTAGTACGAATGGGAGCTGATGAGCGACCAGGGACAAGTTGATGACATACCTCGGAGTTAAGTTTGATCGCAGCTGTGCTTTCGGGACCACGTCGACAACAAAATCCCACAAAGGATTAGCCGCATTGAAGGTCATGGCAGCTGCCAACATCGAGCAGAGGCTACTTACTCTTCTGTTCCAGGGATTAGTCCTCGCACCAATCGAGTATGCCCTGGACATTCTTACTGTCAGTAACGTGTCAATAAACGTTGTGTTCCCTGTTGATGTAACGTGTCAATAAACGTTGTGTTCCCTGTTGATGTAACATGTCAATAAACGTTGTGTTCGCTGTTGATGTAACGTGTCAATAAACGTTGTGTTCCCTGTTGAAGTGACGTGCCAATGGACGTTGTGTTTGCTGGTGACGTCACGTGCCTACCCTAAATAATGGCTGCTCACACAGTATCTCATGTCGATGTTTATAAATCTGTATGTGTGTGTGTGAGTGTGTGACGGAAACTGTGATGGTGAGTGACAGAATGATCAGAGAGAGAGAGAGAGAGAGAGAGAGAGAGATAATAGATAGAGAGAGAGAGAGAGAGAGAGGAGAGAGAGATAGATAGAGAGAGAGAGAGATCGCTTGTTGTTGCATGAAACTGTTCAGTTGAGTTCAAACATCTTCTTGAGGTAAATAAATGAATGAATTACGTTCATTTACACGGCACAAACTTGTCCTTGCATTACGCTCTATAGCCACCAATTGTCTGAAATATTAAGTCGTTTTCTAATGGATATAATTGCTCTTGTGTCTGTCCTGGTATTGCGAGTATTCCCTGGTCACACCTGGTGTCAAGACTAATTTTTTTCTAGAAACAGATCTGCCGAGGGTCAACTTTTCACAATCTATGTGTTATCTTTAGCAAATTTGCTTCTCTGTCACAGAACTAACAGTTGCAGCCATACACACAACCATGTTGCTATCTTATAGCAAATTTGCTTTTTTTTATCACAGAACTAAAAATTGCAGCCGTACACACAACGAAGGTGCTATCTTACAGCAAGTTTACTCTTCTATCACAGAACTGCAACGCAACATACAACCTTTAACACAATCTTGCACAACAAAAATGTAATAATATAAATGCAAGTAGCAATCAGTCCCTCCTCTGTATCGTTGCTTAAGCCTCTTCGGGTGTTCTCACAATCCGAAGTTCATCATTTGGGGAGGCAATCCTTGCAGCAGTCTTGCTTGAGTGGTTCATGCTTGATGAGCTCTGCCTTGAGTTCTCCCACTTGGCGACTCGTCTTAAGGGCAGGCATATGACCCCGCTCAAGGTCATTGCAATGCCAGCCAGGTAGAATGATGCATTGTAGTTACCGGTAATGTCAGAGATTGTACCTGCGAGATGTCAGTGAGAGGAGATCATATCAGAGATTGTACCTGTGAGATGGTCAGTGAGAGGAGATCATATCAGAGATTGTACCTGTGGGGAGTCAGTGAGAGGAGATCATATCAGAGATTGTACCTGTGGGGAGTCAGTGAGAGGAGATCATATCAGAGATTGTACCTGTGGGGAGTCAGTGAGAGGAGATCATATCAGAGATTGTACCTGTGAGGAGTCAGTGAGAGGAGATCATATCAGAGATTGTACCTGTGAGATGGTCAGTGAGAGGAGATCATATCAGAGATTGTACCTGTGGGGAGTCAGTGAGAGGAGATCATATCAGAGATTGTACCTGTGAGGAGTCAGTGAGAGGAGATCATATCAGAGATTGTACCTGTGAGATGGTCAGTGAGAGGAGATCATATCAGAGATTGTACCGTGGGGAGTCAGTGAGAGGAGATCATATCAGAGATTGTACCTGTGAGGAGTCAGTGAGAGGAGATCATATCAGAGATTGTACCTGTGAGATGGTCAGTGAGAGGAGATCATATCAGAGATTGTACCTGTGGGAGTCAGTGAGAGAGATCATATCAGAGATTGTACCTGTGGGGAGTCAGTGAGAGGAGATCATATCAGAGATTGTACCTGTGAGATGGTCAGTGAGGAGATCATATCAGAGATTGTACCTGTGAGGAGTCAGTGAGAGGAGATCATATCAGAGATTGTACCTGTGGGGAGTCAGTGAGAGGAGATCATATCAGAGATTGTACTGTGAGGAGTCAGTGAGAGAGATCATATCAGAGATTGTACCTGTGGGGAGTCAGTGAGAGGAGATCATATCAGAGATTGTACCTGTGGGGAGTCAGTGAGAGGAGATCATATCAGAGATTGTACCTGTGAGATGGTCAGTGAGAGGAGATCATATCAGAGATTGTACCTGTGAGGAGTCAGTGAGAGGAGATCATATCAGAGATTGTACCTGTGAGATGGTCAGTGAGAGGAGATCATATCAGAGATTGTACCTGTGGGGAGTCAGTGAGAGGAGATCATATCAGAGATTGTACTGTGGGGAGTCAGTGAGAGGAGATCATATCAGAGATTGTACCTGTGGGGAGTCAGTGAGAGGAGATCATATCAGAGATTGTACCTGTGAGGAGTCAGTGAGAGGAGATCATATCAGAGATTGTACCTGTGGGGAGTCAGTGAGAGGAGATCATATCAAGAGATTGTACCTGTGAGATGGTCATGAGAGGAGATCATATCAGAGATTGTAAATTGTGAGGAGTCAGTGAGAGGAGATCATATCAGAGATTGTAAATTGTGAGGAGTCAATGAGAGGAGATCATATCAGAGATTGTACCTGTGAGGAGTCAGTGAGAGGAGATCATATCAGAGATTGTACCTGTGAGATGGTCAGTGAGAGGAGATCATATCAGAGATTGTAAATTGTGAGGAGTCAGTGAGAGGAGATCATATCAGAGATTGTACCTGTGAGATGGTCAGTGAGAGGAGATCATATCAGAGATTGTACATGTGAGGAGTCAGTGAGAGGAGATCATATCAGAGATTGTACCTGTGAGATGGTCAGTGAGAGGAGATCATATCAGGATTGTACATGTGAGGAGTCAGTGAGAGGAATCATATCAGAGATTGTACCTGTGGGGAGTCAGTGAGAGGAGATCATATCAGAGATTGTACCTGTGAGGAGTCAGTGAGAGGAGATCATATCAGAGATTGTACCTGTGAGATGGTCAGTGAGAGGAGATCATATCAGAGATTGTACCTGTGAGATGGTCAGTGAGAGGAGATCATATCAGAGATTGTACCTGTGAGAGTCAGTGAGAGGAATCATATCAGAGATTGTACCTGTGAGATGGTCAGTGAGAGGAGATCATATCAGATTGTAAATTGTGAGGAGTCAGTGAGAGAGATCATATCAGAGATTGTAAATTGTGAGGAGTCAGTGAGAGGAGATCATATCAGAGATTGTACATGTGAGGAGTCAGTGAGAGGAGATCATATCAGAGATTGTACCTGTGAGGATTCAGTGAGAGGAGATCATATCAGAGATTGTAAATTGTGAGGAGTCAGTGAGAGGAGATCATATCAGAGATTGTAAATTGGAGAGTCAGTGAGAGGAGATCATATCAGAGATTGTAAATTGTGAGGAGTCAGTGAGAGGAGATCATATCAGAGATTGTAAATTGTGAGGAGTCAGTGAAGGAGATCATATCAGAGATTGTACATGTGAGGAGTCAGTGAGAGGAGATCATATCAGAGATTCTACTTGTTGTACAACTGAGATATGATGTTGACACAAGAATGAATAAGTGGGTATATATATATATATATACATAATTGGATACCAGGTTAGTGTTTGGGAAGGTGAGTGTTGTCGCTTCGCATACTTGAGTTCCGATACTTGGAGCGGCACTATCCAGTGGCTTCCAACACTTCGTAATTGGCGGCCGAGCACATTTGAATGAAAACTTTCGTCCTAAGACGCCGATTCAAGTCTCGTACATTACCTTTACTTTACTTTACTTTACTTTACTTTACTTTACTATTACTATTACTATTATAATATTACTATTACTATTACTATTACTATTACTTTACTTTACCTTTATCTTTTTCTTTACATTTACCTTTATGTTTACTTTACTTTTACTTTACGTTTACTTTTTTTACATTTACTTGTTTTACTTTACTTTACTTTACAAGAATGAAGATGTTACACTTTTTGCCAACGCAAGAATGAAACTGTTGAGATCATTTCAGACTTGTAGTCAAGTGCCAACATGTTGTACTTACTCGCACACATCCAACTGTAACGCTAAAGTAACTGACCTGCGAGTGGAGGGCCCAGCAGCTAGGACACTCCCTGGCACATGATATCAAGTGCCAACATGTTGTACTTACTCGCACACATCCAACTGTAACGCTAAAGTAACTGACCTGCGAGTGGAGGGCCCAGCAACGAGGACACTCCCTGGCACATGATGACGAAACCAAAAGCTGTGGTTAGTTTCTCCAACCCCATGAGGTCCACCATGATGATAGACCGTAGCGACACAAATATGGCTGCGATAGAGAAAGGTGGCTGGTCAGCAGTACGCACACATTCTCGTGAAATATATTAAAGTTTATCATTTAAACATAGAGTATGCGGCAAATCGTTTATGGAATAACTTATACAATCCACAGACGGTTATGTTGAAGATACGTTGTCTAGAATGGGATCAATGATGATAAATCTATGCTCCGAGCCACTTTTATCATATACGCAGTTGTGTCAATGATCTATACTTGTATTTACCTCAAATAGATCATATCAGTCTCTAGTTATCCAGTGTTTTCATGAATTCCTCATATTTCATTACATGTCTCTAGTTTTTTCACTGTTTTCATGAGCTCCTCATGTTTCATTATTTGTCTCTAGTTATCCAGTGTTTTCATGAATTCCTCATATTTCATTACATGTCTCTAGTTTTTCACTGTTTTCCTGAGCTCCTCATGTTTCATTATTTGTCTCTAGTTATCCAGTGTTTTCATGAATTCCTCATATTTCAATACATGTCTCTAGTTATTCAGTGTTTTAATGAATTCTTGAAATTTCAATACTTGTCTATAGTTAGCATGTGTTTTCATGAATTCCTCGAATCTTTACTGTCTCATGTTTTCTTGTCGCTGTGCTTGCTGTTAAAGAAGATTTAGATGTTGGAACGTTGAATCATGCGTTGTCTCATACGATTGCACTGTCAAGTGTAGAGCCAGAACTTAACTGTAGAGCCAGAACTTGACCGTAGAGCCAGAACTTAACTGTAGAGCCAGAACTTAACTGTAGAGCCAGAACTTGACCGTAGAGCCAGAACTTTAAAATAAAGCCAGAACTTGACTGTAGAGCCAGAACTTAACTGTAGAGCCAGAACTTAACTGTAGAGCCAGAACTTAACTGTAGAGCCAGAACTTAACTGTAGAGCCAGAACTTGACCGTAGAGCCAGAACTTGACCGTAGAGCCAGAACTTTAAAATAAAGCCAGAACTTGACTGTAGAGCCAGAACTTGACTGTAGAACCAGAACTTGACTGTAGAGCCAGAACTTGACCGTAGAGCCAGAACTTGACCGTAGAGCCAGAACTTTAAAATAAAGCCAGAACTTAACTGTAGAACCAGAACTTGACTGTAGAACCAGAACTTGACTGTAGAACCAGAACTTGACTGTAGAGCCAGAACTTGACTGTAGAGCCAGAACTTGACTGTAGAGCCAGAACTTGACTGTAGAGCCAGAACTTGACTGTAGAACCAGAACTTGACTGTAGAGCCAGAACTTGACCGTAGAGCCAGAACTTGACTGTAGAGCCAGAACTTGACTGTAGAACCAGAACTTGACTGTAGAGCCAGAACTTGACCGTAGAGCCAGAACTTGACCATAGAGCCAGAACTTTAAAATAAAGCCAGAACTTTACTGTAGAGTCAGAACTTAACTGTAGAGCCAGAACTTAACCATAGAGCCAGAACTTAACCATAGAGCCAGAATTGTAACATAAAGCCAGAACTTAACTGCAGAGCCAGAACTTAACCATAGAGCCAGAGCTTAACCATAGAGCCAGAACTTTACTGTAGAGTCAGAACTTAACCATAGAGCCAGAACTTAACCATAGAGCCAGAATTGTAACATAAAGCCAGAACTTAACCATAAAGCCAGAACTTAACCATAGAGCCAGAACTTAACCATAGAGCCAGAACTTAACCATAGAGCCAGAACTTTACTGTAGAGTCAGAACTTAACCATAGAGCCAGAACTTAACCATAGAGCCAGAATTGTAACATAAAGCCAGAACTTAACCATAGAGCCAGAACTTAACCATAGAGCCAGAACTAACCATAGAGCCAGAACTTAACCATAGAGCCAGAACTTAACTGTAGAGCCAGAACTTAACTGTAGAGCCAGAACTTAACCATAGAGCCAGAAATGTAACATAAAGCCAGAACTTAACCATAGAGCCAGAACTTAACCATAGAGCCAGAACTTAACCATAGAGCCAAAACTTAACTGTAGCGATAGAAGCTTAACCTCAGAGCCAGAACTTAACTGTAGAGCCAGAACTTACCATAGAGCCAAAACTTAACTATAGCGATAGAACTTAACCTCAGAGCCAGAACTTAACTGTAGAGCCAGAACTTAACTATAGAGCTAGAACTTTACCATAGAGCCAGAGCTTAACTATAGAGCTAGAACTGTCCATAGAGCCAGAACTTAACCAAAGAGCCAGAACTTTACCATAGAGCCAGAACTTAACCATTGAGCCAAAACTTAACTGCAGAGCTAGAACTTACCATAGAGCCAGAACTTAACTGTAGAGCTAGAACTTTACGATAGAGCCAGAACTTGACTATAGAGCCAAAACTTAACTATAGAGCTAGAACTTAACGATAGAGCCAGAACTTGACTATAGAGCCAAAACTTAACTATAGAGCTAGAACTTAACTATAGAGCTAGAACTTAACTATAGAGCTAGAACTTTACAATAGAGCCAAAACTTAACTATAGAGCTAGAACTTTACCATAGAGCCAAAACTTAACTATAGATCTAGAACTTTAACCATAGAGCCAGAACTTAACTATAGAGCTAGAACTTTCCATAGAGCCAAAACTTAACTGTAGAGCTAGAACTTTACCATAGAGCCAAAATTAACTATAGAGCTAGAACTTTACCATAGAGCCAAAACTTAACTATAGAGCTAGAACTTTACCATAGAGCCAAAACTTAACTGTAGAGCTAGAACTTTACCATAGAGCCAAAACTTAACTCTAGAGCTAGAACTTTACCATAGAGCCAAAACTTAACTATAGACCAGAACTTTACCATAGAGTCAAACTTAACTATAGAGCTAGAACTTTACGATAGAACCAGAACTTAACTATAGAGCTAGAACTTTATGATAGAGCCAGAACTTAACTATAGAGCCAGAACTTGACTATAGAGCCAAACTTAACTATAGAGCTAGAACTTTACGATAGAGCCAGAACTTAACTATAGAGCCAGAACTTGACTATAGAGCCAAAACTTAACTATAGAGCTAGAACTTTACGATAGAGCCAGAACTTTAACTATAGAGCCAGAACTTGACTATAGAGCCAAAACTTAACTATAGAGCTAGAACTCTACCATAGAGCCAAAACTTAACCATAGAGCTAGAACTTTACGATAGAGCCAGAACTTAACCATAGAGCCAAACTTAACTGTAGAGCTAGAACTCTACCATAGAGCCAAAACTTAACTGTAGAGGTAGAACATTACCATAGAGCCAAAACTTAACTGTAGAGACAGAACTTAACCTTAGAGCTAGAACTTACCTGTAGAGCCAGAACTTAACCATAGAACCAGAACTTAACTATAGAGCTAGAACTTACCATAGAGCCAAAACTTAACTGTAGAGCTAGAACTTTACCATAGAGCCAAAACTTAACTCTAGAGCCAGAACTTAACCATAGAGCCAGAACGTAACCATAGAGCCAGAAGTTAACGGCAGAGCCATAACTTAACATAGAGCCAGAACATAACTGTAGAGCCAGAACTTAACCGTAGAGCCAGAACTTAACCATAGAGCCAGAACTTAACCATATAGCCAGAACTATACCATAAAGCCAGAATTTAACCATAGAGCCAGAACTTAACTGTAGAGCCAGAACTTAACCATAGAGCCAGAACTTAACTGTAGAGCCAGAACTTAACTGTAGAGCCAGAACTTAACTGTATAGCCAGAACTTAACCATAGAGCCAGAACTTAACTGTAGAGCCAGAACTTAACCATAGAGCCAGAACTTAACTGTAGAGCCAGAACTTAACCGTACAGCCAGAACTTTACTGTAGAGCCAGAAGTTTACTTTAGAGCCAGAACTTAATCATAGAGCCAGAACTTAACTGTAGAGCCATAACTTAACAGTAGAGCCAGAACTGACCACAGAGCCAAAACTTAACTGTAGAGCCATAACTTAACAGTAGAGCCAGAACTAAAACCACAGAGCCAGAACTTAACTGTAGAGCCAGAACTTTACTGCAGAGCCATAACGTAACCCAGAGCCAGAACTTTACTGTAGAGCCAGAACTTAACCATTGATCAGAACTTAACCGTAGAGCCAGAACTTAACCATAGAGACATAACTTAACCATAGAGACAGAACTTAGCTGTAGAGAGAGATCTCAACCAAAGAGCCAGAACTTAACAGTAGAGCCAGAACTTTACTGCAGAACCAGAACTTAACCGTAGAGCCAGAACTTAACCATAGAGCCAGAACTTAACCGTAGAGCCAGAACTTAAACTATAGAGCCAGAACTTAACCGTAGAGCCAGAACTTAACCGTAGAGCCAGAACTTAACCGTAGAGCCAGAACTTAATCGTAGAGCCAGAACTTAACCATAGAGCCAGAACTTAACCATAGAGCCAGAACTTTGCTGTAGAGACAGAACTCAACCAAGAACTATAGAGGACAATAGGTCGTGTTCAGTCTTGATCAACGGCTGCCGGGTTCACCCAGCCTTAAATGAGTACCGGATTTTTTTCTCGGAAATTAAAGCGGCACGGGCGTAATACTGACCACATTACCCCAAAACCATGTGTCGAAGGTCTGTAAAAATTATGGTCACTGAAAGCATATTCCCTATACGCCACTTGGCATGACGGGGCTCTCGACTTGACTTATACCGTATCAGAATAGAAGTGATATCTCATTTACATTACGTTTAGTCTCTCTCTATCTCTCTCTCTTATTTTCTGTCTTCCTCTAGTTTATCTTTGCCTCTAAACGTATCTTGCTTTGTTCTGTCACTCTTTTTCTCCATCTACGAATATTTCTCTTTCACTTTCTTGTTTTAATTTCTCTTCCTCTCCTTCTTTATCGTGGTTTCTCTGCTATTGTGTCATCGTCTCTCCCTTTCTTTCACACACACACACACACACTCTTCCTCTCTCTCTTTCTATTACACTCATAATAACAACAACAACAACAATAATAAAATAAAGAAAATATCAAAGTAAAAGAAAACGTTGGCGACCATAAAGACCACACATTTCTACCAAACATAACACATTCTCACTAACTAGCACATTGATACCTTATCTACTCACGGCAGGTCAAGTGCACATTTATATATAAAATATCCATTTGACATGTACTGACATCATACAATGGCTATTTAAATACTACAATCAGTAGTCACATGACACATCACATGACACATTAAATGACACAATGGCAGCTCTGTCCTTTAATAAGTCCCCAGGTAGTGTCATACTGAACAAATTTCGCTTTGTCGACGATCGTTCAACCGATGAGCAGATCAACCGATGAGCAGATCAACCATAAAATAGATCAACCGATGAGCAGATCAACCAATGAAAAGATCAACCGTGTGAAGAGATCAACTTATGAGCAGATCAACCATTGAGGTCATCAGCCGATGTAGGGATCAAACAATTAGCAGATCAACCGATGAAGATATCAGTCGTTAAATAAATCAACCGATGAAGATATCAGTCGTTAAATAAATCAACTGATGAAGATATCAGTCGTTAAATAAATCAACCGATGAAGATATCAGTCGTTAAATAAATCAACCGATGAAGATATCAGTCGTTAAATAAATCAACCGATGAAGATATCAGTCGTTAAATAAATCAACCGATGAAGAGATCTACCGGTGAGGAGATCAACCAATGAAGGATCAGCTGATGAAGAGATCAAAAAAAAGAAAATCAACCGATAAAAAGATCAACCCAGAAAGAAATCAAATGATGAACAGATCAACCCATGAAGAAATCAACCAAAATACAACAACCCACCCTCCTTACCTATATATTACTGACAACAACCACCACCCTCCTTACCTATAGATTACTGACAACAACCACCACCTCCTTACCTATAGATTACTGACAACAACACCACCCTCCTTACCTATAGATTACAGACAACAACCACCACAATCCTTACCTATAGATTACTGACAACAACCACAACCCTCCTTACCTATAGATTACTGACAACAACCACCACCCTCCTTACCTATAGATTACAGACAACAACCACCACAATCCTTACTATAGATTACTGACAACAAACCACTACCCTCCTTACTATAGATTACTGGCAACAACCACCACCCTCCTTACCTAAAGATACTGACAACAACCACCACCCTGCTTACCTATAGATTACTGACAACAACCACCACAATCCTTACCTATAGATTACTGACAGCAACCACCACCCTCCTTACCTATAGATTACTGACAACAACCACCACCCTCCTTACCTATAGATTACTGACAACAACCACCACCCTCCTTACCTATAGATTACTGACAGCAACCACCACCCTCCTTACCTATAGATTACTGACAACCACCACCACCCTCCTTACCTATAGATTACTGACAACAACCACCACCCTCCTTACCTATAGATTACTGACAGCAACCACCACAATCCTTACCTATAGATTACTGACAGCAACCACCACCCTCCTTACCTATAGATTACTGACAGCAACTACCACAATCCTTACCTATAGATTACTGACAGCAACCACCACAATCCTTACCTATAGATTACTGACAGCAACCACCACCCTCCTTACCTATAGATTACTGACAACAACTACCACCTTCCTTACATATAGATTACTGACAGCAACCACCACCCTCCTTACCTATAGATTACTGACAGCAACCACCACCCTCCTTACCTATAGATTACTGACAGCAACCACCACCCTCCTTACCTATAGATTACTGACAGCAACCACCACCCTTCTTACCTAAAGATTACTGACAGCAACCACCACCCTCCTTACCTATAGATTACTGACAGCAACCACCACCCTCCTTACCTATAGATTACTAACAGTAACCACCACCCTCCTTATCTATAGATTACTGACAGCAACCACCACCCTCCTTACCTATAGATTACTGACAGCAACCACCACCCTCCTTACCTATAGATTACTGACAGCAACCACCACAATCCTACCTATAGATTACTGACAGCAACCACCACCCTCCTTACCTATAGATTACTGACAGCAACCACCACCTCTCCTTACCTATAGATTACTGACAACAACTACCACCTTCCTTACCTATAGATTACTGACAGCAACCACCACCCTCCTTACCTATAGATTACTGACAGTAACCACCACCCTCCTTATCTATAGATTACTGACAGCAACCACCACCCTCCTTACCTATAGATTACTGACAGCAACCACCACCCTCCTTACCTATAGATTACTGACAGCAACCACCACCCTCCTTACCTATAGATTACTGACAGCAACCACCACCCTCCTTACGTATAGATTACTGACAGCAACCACGACCCTCCTTACCTATAGATTACTGACAACAACTACTACCTTCCTTACCTATAGATTACTGACAGCAACCACCACCCTCCTTACCTATAGATTACTGACAGCAACCCCCACCCTCCTTACCTATAGATGTCCCGAACACCGCGGCGTAGATGGCCAGCAGGTAGAAGTGGAGGTAGAAGGGAACGAACAAAGTGGCCAGGCCTCCGCCGATGAGAGCTGCGTTGTTGATGAGGAGACAGTCAGCCCAAGGCTGAGGATGTTATCAATGAACAGTTAGGATGATGTGACATGGTAATATAAAGTAAATTGGATTATGGTGTGACATGGTAATATATGTAAATGGTTTATGGGTGTGACATGGCAGTATAACGTAAAATGGGTTATGATGTGACATGGTAATATAACGTAAAATGGGTTATGATGGGACATGGCAATATAACGTAAAATGGGTTATGATGGGACATGGTAATATGAAGTAAAATGGGTTATGATGGACATGGTAATATAGCGTAAAATGGGTTATGATGGAACATGGTAACTATAACATAAATGTGTTATGATGTGACATTATAATATAACGTAAAATGGGTTATATGGGACATGGTAATATGACGTAAAATGGGTTATGATGGGACATGGTAATATAACGTAAAATAGGTTATGATGGGACATGGTAATATAACGTAAAATGGATTATGGTGTGACATAGCAATATAACGTAAAAATGGATTATGATGGGACATGCTAATATAACGTAAAATGGATATGGTGTGACATGGTAATATAATGTAAAATAGCTTTATTGTGTTACACAGTAACATAATGTAATCAGTAATATAACTGGCGAGGTATTGTTAACAGAATATGTTGACTATGGAGGGAGATGTTAGAGAAACATGAAATAGTATTGTGAAGTATTTCTACTCGGAGGTGGCGTGTGAACGGACGTGCTAATATTGAATAACATTGTATTAGAGTGTGATAATTTATTGGCTAAATGACATTGTATTAGAGTGTGATAATTATATTGCAAATGACATTGTATTAGAGTGTGATAATTATATTGCAAAATGACATTGTATTAGAGTGTGATAATTATATTGCAAAATGACATTGTATTAGAATGTGACAATTATATTGTAAAGTTACATTGTATTAGATAAAGTGTGACAATTATATTGTAAAGTTACATTGTATTTGATAAATTGTGACAATTATATTGTAAGTTGCATTGTATTAGATAGAGTGTGACAATTATATTGTAAAGTTGCATTGAATTAGATAGAGTGTGACAATTATATTGCAAAGTTACATTGTATTTGATAAAGTGTGACAATTATATTGTAAAGTTGCATTGTATTAGATAAGTGTGACAATTATATTGTAAAGTTACATTGTATTACAGTGTGACAATTATATTGTAAAGTGCATTGTATTAGATAAAGTGTGACAATTTTATTGTAAAGTTGCATTGTATTAGAGTGTGACAATTATATTTGAAAATGGCATTGTATTAGATAGAGTGTGACAATTATATTGTAAAGTTACATTGCATTAGATAGAGTGTGACAATTATATTTGAAAGTGACATTGTATTAGATAGAGTGTGACAATTATATTTGAAAGTGGCATTGTATTAGATAGAGTGTGACAATTATATTGTAAAGTTACATTGTATTAGATAGCGTGTGACAATTATATTGTAAAGTTACATTGTATTACATAGAGTGTGACAATTATATGTAAAGTTACATTGTATTAGATAGAGTGTGACAATTATATTGTAAAGTTACATTGTATTAGATAGAATGTGACAATTATATTGTAAGTTACATTGTATTAGATAGAATGTGACAATTATATTGTAAAGTTACATTGTATTAGGTAAAGTGTGACAATTATATTTGAAAGTGACATTAAATTAGATAGAATGTGACAATTATATTGTAAAGTTACATTGTATTAGATAAGTGTGACAATTATATTTGAAAGTGACAATGTATTAGAATGTAACGTTGTACTAGACTACGATGTTATATTTGAATGTGACATCCGTTAATGTGCAACATTGCACGGTAAGCGCATGTTCTACTGTACTGAGAAGTGGAGGTCGAGCGTCATCATATTGTCACATGTTGTGAAAGTCTTACGACAAATAAGTAGATCTTTGATGGGTCACATGGGTTAGTATCTAGATGGAAGTAGATGGTTGATGGGTCACATGGGTTAGTATCTAGATGGAAGTAGATCTTTGATGGGTCACATGGGTTAATATCTAGATGGAAGTAGATCTTTGATGGTCACATGGGTTAGTATCTAGATGGAAGTAGATCTTGATGGGCCACATGGGTTAGTATCTAGATGGAAGTAGATCACACGAATTAATGGTCAGGAACGATGTAGATCACAGTTGACCACATTAATTAGAGTGTATATCAATGTAGATCAGGGTAGTCCGGATAATTAGAATATAGATCATTGTAGATAGTAGTAGGCCACATGAATTAGAATATAGAACAGTGTAGATAGTAGTAGGTCATATGAATTAGAATATAGAACAGTGTAGATAGTAGTAGGCCTTATAAATTAGAATATAGAACAGTGTAGATAGTAGTAGGCCACATGAATTAGAATATAGAACAGCGTAGATTGTAGTAGGCACATGAATTAGAATATAGAACAGTGTAGATAGCAGTAGGCCACATGAATTAGAATATAGAACAGTGTAGATAGCAGTAAGCCACATGAATTAGAATATAGAACAGTGTAGATAGTAGTAGGCCACATGAATTAGAATATAGAACAGTGTTGATAGTAGTAGGTCATATGAATTAGAATATAGAACAGTGTAGATAGTAGTAGGCCTTATAAATTAGAATATAGAACAGTGTAGATAGTAGTAGGCCACATGAATTAGAATATAGAACAGCGTAGATTGTAGTAGGCCACATGAATTAGAATATAGAACAGTGTTGATAGTAGTAGGCCACATGAATTAGAATATAGAACAGTGTAGATAGCAGTAGGCCACATGAATTAGAATATAGAACAGTGTAGATAGTAATAGGCCACATGAATTAGAATATAGAACAGTGTAGATACAGTAGGCCACATGATTACAATATAGAACAGTGTAGATAGTAGTAGGCCTTATAAATTAGAATATAGAACAGAGTAGATAGTAGTAGGCCACATGAATAGAATATAGAACAGTGTAGATAGTAGTAGGCCACATGAATTAGAATATAGAACAGTGTAGATAGTAGTAGGCCACATGAATTAGAATATAGAACAGTGTTGATAGTAGTAGGTCATATGAATTAGAATATAGAACAGTGTAGAGAGTAGTAGGCCTTATAAATTAGAATATAGAACAGTGTAGATAGTAGTAGGCCACATGAATTAGAATATAGAACAGCGTAGATTGTAGTAGGCCACATGAATTAGAATATAGAACAGTGTAGATAGCAGTAGGCCACATGAATTAGAATATAGAACAGTGTAGATAGCAGTAGGCCACATGAATTAGAATATAGAACAGTGTAGATAGTAGTAGGCCACATGAATTAGAATATAGAACAGTGTAGATAACAGTAGGCCACATGAATTACAATATAGAACAGTGTAGATAGTAGTAGGCCACATGAATTAGAATATAGAACAGTGTAGATAGCAGTAGGCCACATGAATTAGAATATAGAACAGTGTAGATAGCAGTAGGCCACATGAATTAGAATATAGAACAGTGTAGATAGTAGTAGGCCACATGAATTAGAATATAGAACAGTGTAGATAGTAGTAGGCCACATGAATTAGAAGATAGAACAGTGTAGATAGTAGTAGGCCACCATGAATTAGAATATAGAACAGTGTAGATAGTAGTAGGCCACATGAATTAGAATATAGAACAGTGTTGATAGTAGTAGGTCATATGAATTAGAATATAGAACAGTGTAGATAGTAGTAGGCCTTATAAATTAGAATATAGAACAGTGTAGATAGTAGTAGGCCACATGAATTAGAATATAGAACAGTGTAGATAGTAGTAGGCCACATGAATTAGAATATAGAACAGTGTAGATAGTAGTAGGCCACATGAATTAGAATATAGAACAGTGTTGATAGTAGTAGGTCATATGAATTAGAATATAGAACAGTGTAGATAGTAGTAGGCCTTATAAATTAGAATATAGAACAGTGTAGATAGTAGTAGGCCACATGAATTAGAATATAGAACAGTGTAGATTGTAGTAGGCCACATGAATTAGAATATAGAACAGTGTAGATAGCAGTAGGCCACATGAATTAGAATATAGAACAGTGTAGATAGTAGTAGGCCACATGAATTAAAATATAGAACAGTGTAGATAGTAGTAAGTATGTTTTTATTTTTCCAGAAGGTTTGTATGTGTTTGTTGAGATTTGTATATGTTTGTGTCAGAAGGTTTGTATGTTTGCAGCAAATGCTATTATGCAGGTTTTAATGTATGTGAATACATGGGTTTGTGTGTGTGTGTGTCTGTGTGTGTGTGTGTGCGGTTGTAGGTGCGTGTATTAATCGTGTGTGTGTAGAACCTCGTGCGGGTGTTCACGACAGCAGATAAAAGCAAAGAGACACGGAATAGAAAACAAAAGTAATCAAAGACTGAACGGTTAATCAATGAAATTAAAGTTGGCAAGTTTAAAAAATATCATAAAATGTGCAGAAAAAAAAAACAAATAACAAAGACGTACTAGACAATAAACTTCAGACTTTAGACTTCAGCTTTAGACTTTAGACTTTAGACTTTAGACTTCCACTAGACTTCAAAAAGAAAAGGTGAACCAAAGAGACATAATCAGAGAAGTAGACAAGTTTTGAAATATACTATAGTTATTTCCCTTCGACTATAAAATTATATTCTATCTCCCATTGTGACTTCCATGTTTTTATTGTTACATTATGTTGTTACGTCGTTAGCTCTAAATATAATGTTGTGGTTTGTCATGATTATTCCAGGCAATATAAGAAGGTAGTTTGTCATGATTAGTCCAGGCAATATAAGAAGGTAGTTTGTCATGATTAGTCCAGGCAATATAAGAAGGTAGTTTGTCATGATTAGTCCAGGCAATATAAGAAGGTAGTTTATCATGATTATTCCAGGCAATATAAGAAGGTAGTTTGTCATGATTAGTCCAGGCAATATAAGAAGGTAGTTTGTCATGATTAGTCCAGGCAATATAAGAAGGTAGTTTATCATGATTATTCCAGGCAATATAAGAAGGTAGTTTGTCATGATTAGTCCAGGCAATATAAGAAGGTAGTTTATCATGATTATTCCAGGCAATATAAGAAGGTAGTTTGTCATGATTAGTCCAGGCAATATAAGAAGGTAGTTTGTCATGATTAGTCCAGGCAATATAAGAAGGTAGTTTGTCATGATTAGTCCAGGCAATATAAGAAGGTAGTTTGTCATGATTAGTCCAGGCAATATAAGAAGGTAGTTTGCCATTTCTTTCCTCCTTGGCAGTGACTGTACTAGTCGGAGATCGCAGCCATTGTCTCTATACATGAGATCCTCTGCCTGCCATCGCGGTGTGGGGACCATAACGGCACTACTTGTCGGTTGCTACTACAACACCATCCACCACCTGCTCCAATGGCTTCACATAACCCTGATAGGGGGGCTAAGCGGGAGCTCCACCTTGCCCAGGACTGTTCCGAAGACTAGCGGAGGAAAGGAGACGTCTTACTCCTCCTTTGGTAGGGCAGAAACTCTACCCGCTATCCGCATGCAACAAACAAGTGCAACGTTTGAAATACTTGAGCACAGTGATAAGATCAGATGGAAGATGCACCACAGAAATAAAAAGCAGAATAGCTCAGGCCAAAATAGCATTTCAGAAAATGCAAAATATCATATGCAACAAATCTATGTCAATAGAAATGAGAAAGTGAGTTCATCGATGCTATATAGAACCAATTCTGACCTATGGAAGCGAATCATGGACAATAGACAAACAAAAGAAAAGACGATTAGAGGCCACAGAGATGGGATTTCTCAGAAGAATGTTGAAAGTTCCTGGACAGCTAAAAAGACCAATGAGAAAGTTCTCAAAGAGGCCAACACAAAAAGGGAGCTCTTAAAAAACATCAGAAAGAAGCAATCAACATTTTTTGGGCACACCATGAGAAGAGGAAAGTTGGAATACTTCGTTACAACTGGCAAAAAAAAGGAAAGAGAGATTGCGGACGACAAAGAGAGAAAATACTGGATAGCTTGGTGTCATGGCATGGAAAACAGTCAACAATAGAACTCATGCGATGCACTGTAGATAGAAGATTGTGGAAGGAGATGATCGCCAACGCCAACCGGTACTACACGTGATGATGATGATGATGTTGTTATATTATGTTGTTACATTATGTTAGTTATCATCATCATCGAGTGCCGTCTTCGCAACGAAGGTTGGCTACCATGAAGCGCCATTCTGATCTATTTCTTGCTTTGATGGTGCAGGTTGTCATAGGCTGATTTGTCCCTCTTTTGATGTTACTCGTCCATGTTAATCTTGGTCTGCCTCTTTTACCTTGTATTTTTCCCTCCAGGATTACTTTTAGTAGGCTGTTGTGTCTTTTAACATGGCCCAAAAATCGCATTTGTCTTGTTTTAATTGTGCTTAGTAGTTTCTCTTTTCATTTTTAGTTGTTTTAAGACTTCATCGTTTGTTTTCTTTTCCTTCCATCCAATTCTACCTATTCTTCTATATATCCACATTTCAAAGGCTTCAATTATCTGTTCTGTTTATTGTCTAATGTCGATGTTTCTGCACCATATGGGAATATTGAGAAGATGTAACATTTTGCTATTCTTAGTTTTAGCCCTGGTGTTATTTGTTTTTGATGTTAGTATGTTCTTCATGACATTAAAATTACTTTTTGCCATTCCTATTCGTTTGTTTATTTCAGTTGTACATTTTCCATCACTGGTTATAGTATGTCCAAGGTAGTTGTAGTTCTGAAGTGTATCCAGGTCTATTCCTTCAATTTTGATATCCACTTGTGGGTTTTGAGTATTTTCTTTGTTTATGATCATAGTTTTAGTCTTTTTGATAATCATATCTAGTCCATATTTTTTGCTTGTCATGTTTATTTCATTAAGTAATTGTTGTAGATCTTTAGGATTTTCTGCTAGTAGTACAGTATCGTCAGCATATCTTAGGTTATTGATTATCTTTCCATTCATTTGCAGGCCTGACATCTCTATGATGTTTTTAAAGATTTGCTAAGTGTATAGTCCTTGTTCTACCCATCTCTCATAGATTGTTAATGATATCTCTCTTCACTCCCAGTTCACCCAGTCTAGCCATGTATTTGTACTTTTGTCAAAGTCATTTGTTTGACCCTTCTCTCGTAGATTAAACATCAGATCTCACTACTCAGAGACCAGTCTCTACACACTAAGGGATACCCGCGAAGAGATCTCAGCACTTATGGACATGTCCGATGAGAATGATCGGTCGACTAAACAAAACTTGTTGATACTCGTTCCAGAATTTTGTCAGAAATCAGGACAACTTCCTTTATTTGTTAGCGGACCATAAATTTAATTAATTCCCAGGTCTGGCTCAAACTCTGAGTACCTGACCCCCCTCCCCCCAAATCAGTCTGTCCCTGTCTTTGGGCTGTCACTATCATTGGTCTGTCCCGCTTCATATCGTTGATATGTCTCTGTTTATGGTCTGTCTGTGTCTTTGGTCAATCTCTGTCCATATCCTTGGTTTGTCTCTGTTCCTCTCTATGGTCTGTCCATTCACTGTTAGTGGGTCTGTCCCTGTCAATATCCTTGGTCTGTCTCTGTTCCTGTCTGTGGTCTGTCCATTCACTGTCTTTGGTCTGTCCCTGTCTATATCCTTGGTCTGTCTCTGTTGCTGTCTGTGGTCTGTCTCTGTTCCTGTGTGTGGTCTGTCTTGTTCCTGTCTGTGGTCTGTCTCTGTTCCTGTCTGTGGTATGTCTCTGTTCCTGTGTGTGGTCTGTCTCTGTTCCTGTGTGTGGTCTGTCTCTGTTCCTGTCTGTGGTCTGTCTCTGTTCCTGTGTATGGTCTGTCTCTGTTCCTGTGTGTGGTCTGTCTCTATTCCTGTCTGTGGTCTGTCTCTGTTCCTGTGTGTGGTCTGTCTCTGTTCCTGTCTGTAGTCTGTCTCTGTTCCTGTCTGTGGTCTGTCTCTGTTCCTGTCTGTAGTCTGTCTCTGTCCTTGTCTCTGGATCGATCGTCGAGTCCCAAAATATCAAAGATGATGCTACAGTTTGACGATTTCTCCGAGATCATCACGTGATCTTTCATTCTCTACCCGTTATGTTTTACTACTCCTAGCTGTGTGAGTGTTTACTTGTGTGTGCGTGCATGAGTTGACCAGTGTCATGGATGTCTACAAGTCTATCTCGAGACATCAGATGAGGCCAATGTGACATTCATATTGTTTTTAGGTCAAGGTTGTTTACAGTGGAGACCTGACGAGAACCTTGTCCACGTGTTCACGTGCGGTCTCCACAAGGCAGCCATTTTCAACAAACCATTTTTCGTTATCACTGATCGTTGTACCTCTTGCCATCTTTCTATGTTTATTTTCTTGTTAGGACTGCACACTGGACGAACCCATAGGTGCTCCGATATCTCCCTCGAGAAAATCTGAGAAGAATCTTGACCCATGTGCACGAACTCCGTAGCGCCTGGAATCCACGGTGTGGTTATGTTGGCGCTGACAACTTTGCCCGGACAGCGGCACATATTTATGGCCTACTATTTTCTATTTTAACTGCGAAAGGATATTTAGCGTGCGCGAGTGCACATGGGATCTCCTGTTTATTGCCGTTTTCCGAGAAGGCTAGACATCGGATCTCACTACCCAGAGAGGGCTAGACATCGGATCTCACTACCCAGAGAGGGCTAGACATCGGATCTCACTACCCAGAGAGGGCTAGACATCGGATCTCACTACCCAGAGAGGAGCTAGACATCGGATCTCACTACCCAGAGAGGGCTAGACATCGGATCTCACTACCCAGAGAGGCTAGACATCAGATCTCACTACCCAGAGAGGGCTAGACATCGGATCTCACTACCCAGAGAGGGCTAGACATCGGATCTCACTACCCAGAGAGGGCTAGACATCGGATCTCACTACCCAGAGAGGGCTAGACATCGGATCTCACTACCCAGAGAGGGCTAGACATCGGATCTCACTACCCAGAGAGGGCTAGACATCAGATCTCACTACCCAGAGAGGCTAGACATCGGATCTCACTACCCAGAGAGGGCTAGACATCGGATCTCACTACCCAGAGAGGGCTAGACATCGGATCTCACTACCCAGAGAGGGCTAGACATCGGATCTCACTACCCTAGAGAGGGCTAGACATAGGATCTCACTACCCAGAGAGGGCTAGACATCGGATCTCACTACCCAAGAGATCAGGGGAGGGTAACGTCATAAAGAAACCAGGGATTTATTTTCCTATTTTTGAAAACAATCACCACCATCATGCAGCATAAAAATAAACGAGACAAACCTGAAACAAGTGCAACGTTTCAAATACTTGGGCACAATAATAACATCAGATGGGAGATGTACCACATAAATAAAACGCAGAATAGCTCAGGCCAAAATAGAATTTCAGAAAATGACAAATATCTTATGCAACAAATCTATGTCAATAGAAATGAGAAAGAGAGTTCATCGGTGCTGTATAGAACCAGTTCTATTGGAGTGAGAGAGAGAGAGAGAGGGTGAGAGAGATTGAGAAATAGTGGGAGAGAGTGTATGTGAGAGAGAGTATGTGAGACAGAGAGAGAGTAAGAGAGACTTAGAGAGAGTGAGAGAAGGAGTGTGTGAGAGAGAGTGTATGTGTGAGAGAGAAAGAGGGTGAGAGAGATTGAGAAATAGTGGGAGAGAGTGTATGTGAGAGAGAGTATGTGAGACAGAGAGAGAGTAAGAGAGACTTAGAGAGAGTGAGAGAAGGAGTGTGTGAGAGAGAGTGTTGTGTGAGAGAGAAAGAGGGTGAGAGAGATTGAGAAATAGTGGGAGAGAGTGTATGTGAGAGAGAGTATGTGAGACAGAGAGAGAGTAAGAGAGACTTAGAGAGAGTGAGAGAAGGAGTGTGTGAGAGAGAGTGTATGTGTGAGAGAGAAAGAGGGTGAGAGAGATTGAGAAATAGTGGGAGAGAGTGTATGTGAGAGAGAGTATGTGAGACACAGAGAGAGTTAGAGAGACTTAGAGAGAGTGAGAGAAGGAGTGTGTGAGAGAGAGTGTATGTGTGAGAGAGAGAGGGTTAGAGAGACTGAGAGAGAGAGTGTGAAAGGGAGAGTGTGTGTGAAAGAGAGAATTGATATAACGATAGACAAGAAATCATGAGCCACATTAATCACGGAACCATTCAACAAACACACGTCACGTGTGTTGATCACAATCATGTATGTTGATCACAATCATGTGTGTTGATCACAATCATGTGTGTTGATCACAATCATGTGTGTTGATCACAATCATGTATGTTGATCACAATCATGTATGTTGATCACAATCATGTGTGTTGATCACAATCATGTGTGTTGATCACAATCATGTATGTTGATCACAATCATGTGTGTTGATCACAATCATGTGTGTTGATCACAATCATGTATGTTAATCACTATCATGTGTGTTGATCACAATCATGTGTGTTGATCACAATCATGTATGTTAATCACAATCAAGTGTAGGAGAAAATACAAGACATCACAAACAGTGATATCATCAAACAAGGAATGGAACAGCGACACTCTAACCTGGTCCGAGACAAAGCCAACAGCGACCCGAGCGACCGTGTTAGCGATGCCAATAATGGAGATGAGGAAAGCAGCCCTGGTGGTGTCCAGACCCATGTCCAGGGCGTGGGTCGGCATGTAGACGAAGGGAACAAAGAACCCTGCAGACGTCATGAGATTTGTGTTGGTTATCAATACATCGTGATGATGATGTTGGAGGTTTCGTTGATGAGAACAGAGACGATGGCAGGATAACAGTGAGCATGGTGATGTTGGAGGTTTCGTTGATGAGAACAGGGACGATGGCAGGATAACAGTGAGCATGGTGATGTTGGAGGTTTCGTTGATGAGAACAGAGACGATGGCAGGATAACAGTGAGCATGACGATGTTGGAGGTTTCGTTGATGAGAACAGGGACGATGGCAGGATAACAGTGAGCATGGTGATGTGGAGGTTTCGTTGATGAGAACAGAGACGATGGCAGGATAACAGTGAGCATGGTGATGTTGGAGGTTTCGTTGATGAGAACAGAGACGATGGCAGGATAACAGTGAGCATGACGATTTGGAGGTTTCGTTGATGAGAACAGAGACGATGGCAGGATAACAGTGAGCATGGTGATGTTGGAGGTTTCGTGATGAGAACAGAGACGATGGCAGGATAACAGTGAGCATGGTGATGTTGGAGGTTTCGTTGATGAGAACAGCGACGATGGCAGGATAACAGTGAGCATGGTGATGTTGGAGGTTTCGTTGATGAGAACAGCGACGATGGCAGGATAACAGTGAGCATGGTGATGTTGGAGGTTTCGTTGATGAGAACAGCGACGATGGCAGGATAACAGTGAGCATGGTGGTGTTGGAGGTTTCGTTGATGAGAACAGAGACGATGGCAGGATAACAGTGAGCATGGTGATGTTGGAGGTTTCGTTGATGAGAACAGAGACGATGGCAGGATAACAGTGAGCATGGTGATGTGGAGGTTCGTTGATGAGAACAGAGACGATGGCAGGATAACAGTGAGCATGGTGGTGTTGGAGGTTTCGTTGATGAGAACAGAGACGATGGCAGGATAACAGTGAGCATGGTGATGTTGGAGGTTTCGTTGATGAGAACAGAGACGATGGCAGGATAACAGTGAGCATGGTGATGTTGATAACGATGAGATGATGAACGACGATAATATTAACGACGTTATTAACGACGACGATGGTGACGATGATGGTGATGACTACGATGAGGATGATTGAGATGATGACAACGACGATAATGATGATGATGACACCGATGATGATGACGAAAACGATGATAATATGAAGACGATAGTGTTAATGATGACGACGACGATGATGATGATGATGATGATGACGCCGATGATGATGATGTGATGATGACATTGACTACCATGATGATGACGACGACGATATGATAGTGGTGATGTTGTTAAATATGATGACGACGATGATAATGATGATGATAACTACGATGATGATAACTACGATGATGATGGTGATGATAATAATGATGCTGATCATCATTATAAGGTTTAGAGAGTGAATGGAGAGGATTTGTGAGTGAATGGAGAGATTTTGTGAGTGAATGGAGAGATTTTGTGAGTGAATGGAGAGGTTTATGAGTGAATGGAGAGATTTTGTGAGTGAATGGAGAGATTTTGTGAGTGAATGGAGAGGTTTTATGAGTGAATGGAGAGATTTTGTGAGTGAATGGAGAGATTTTGTGAGTGAATGGAGAGGTTTTATGAGTGAATGGAGAGATTTTGTGAGTGAATGGAGAGGTTTTGTGAGTGAATGGAGAGGTTTTATGAGTGAATGGAGAGGTTTTATGAGTGAATGGAGAGATTTTGTGAGTGAATGGAGAGATTTTGTGAGTGAATGGAGAGATTTTGTGAGTGAATGGAGAGGTTTTGTGAGTGAATGAAGAGGTTTTGTGAGTGAATGGAGAGATTTTGTGAGTGAATGAAGAGGTTTTGTGAGTGAATGAAGAGGTTTTGTGAGTGAATGAAGAGGTTTTATGAGTGAATAGATTGGTTTTGTGAGTGAATGGAGAGGTTTTGTGAGTGAATGGAGAGATTTTGTGAGTGTATGGAGAGATTTTGTGAGTGAATGGAGAGGTTTTGTGAGTGAATGAAGAGGTTTTATGAGTGAATAGATTGGTTTGTGAGTGAATGAAGAGGTTTTGTGAGTGAATGGAGAGATTTTGTGAGTGAATGAAGAGGTTTTGTGAGTGAATAGATTGTTTAGTGAGTGAATGAAGAGGTTTTGTGAGTGAATGAAGAGGTTTTATGAGTGAATGGAGAGATTTTGTGAGTGAATGAAGAGATTTTGTGAGTGAATGAAGAGGTTTTATGAGTGAATAGAGAGATTTTGTGAGTGAATGAAGAGGTTTTGTGAGTGAATGAAGAGGTTTTATGAGTGAATAGATTGGTTTGTGAGTGAATGAAGAGGTTTTGTGAGTGAATGAAGAGGTTTATGAGTGAATGGAGAGATTTTGTGAGTGAATGAAGAGGTTTTGTGAGTGAATTAAGAGGTTTTATGAGTGAATAGATTGGTTTTGTGAGTGAATGAAGAGGTTTTGTGAGTGAATGAAGAGGTTTTTGAGTGAATGGAGAGATTTTGTGAGTGAATGGAGAGGTTTTATGAGTGAATGGAGAGATTTGTGAGTGAATGGAGAGATTTTGTGAGTGAATGGAGAGATTTTGTGAGTGAATGGAGAGATTTGTGAGTGAATGGAGAGGTTTTGTGAGTGAATGGAGAGATTTTGTGAGTGAATGGAGAGATTTTGTGAGTGAATGGAGAGGTTTTATGAGTGAATGGAGAGATTTTGTGAGTGACTAGAGAGGTTTTGTGAGTGAATGGAGAGATTTTGTGAGTGAATGGAGAGGTTTTGTGAGTGAATGGAGAGATTTTGTGAGTGACTAGAGAGGTTTTGTGAGTGAATGGAGAGATTTTGTGAGTGACTGGAGAGATTTTGTGAGTGAATGAAGAGGTTTTGTGAGTGAATGAAGAGGTTTTGTGAGTGAATGGAGAGGTTTTGTGAGTGAATGAAGAGGTTTTGTGAGTGAATAGAGAGATTTTGTGAGTGACTGGAGAGATTTTGTGAGTGAATGGAGAGGTTTTATGAGTGAATGGAGAGATTTTGTGAGTGAATGAAGAGGTTTTGTGAGTGAATGGAGAGGTTTTGTGAGTGAATGAAGAGGTTTTGTGAGTGAATGGAGAGATTTTGTGAGAGAACTGATAGATTTTGTGAGTGAATGGGGAGGTCTTGTGAGTGAATGGAGATATTTTGTGAGTGAATTGAAAGATTTTGTGAATGAATCGAGAGGTTTTTTAAGTGAATGGAGAGATTTTGTGAGTGAATGGATAGATTTTGTGAATTAATGGAGAGATTTGTGAGTGAATGGAGAGGTTTTGTGAATTAATGGAGAGATTTTGTGAGTGAATGGAGAGATTTGTGAGTGAATGAAGAGATTTTGTGAGTGAATGAAGAGATTTTGTGAGTGAATGGAGAGGTTTCCTGGCACATGATGATGATGATAAACAAAATTAATTAACCAAAAGTTAGAAAAAACAACCTGCAGAAACCTCACTGGCAGCGTAGAGGTTATCTACTCATCATTATCATGTTCCATACCGGTTAGCGCAGGCGATCATGTCTGTGCACAATCTTCCATCCACAGTACATCGTATCAATTCGGTTGTTGTCTGTTGCCCATGCCATGACTCTAAGATATCTAGTATTTCCTCTCTTTGTTGTCCGCGATCTCTCTTTCCTTTTATTTTGCCAGTTGTAACCAAGTATTCTAACTTTCCTCTTATCATGATGTTCCAGAAAAATGTTGATTGTTTCTTTCTGATGTTTCTAAGGAGCTCCCCTTTTGTGTTGGCCTCCTTGAGAATTTCCTCGTTGGTCTGTTTAGCTGTCCAGGGAACTTTCAACATTCTTCTGAGTAATCACATCTCTGTGGCGTCTAACCGTTTTTTTCATTTGTTTGTCTACTGTCCACGATTCGCTTCCATATGTCAGAATTAGTTCTAAATAAAAAAGTAAAGTACCCCCCGTCACGCCAAGTGGCGTATAGGGAAATATGGTGTTAGTGACCCTATATTTTACAGACCTTCAGCACATGACTTTTGGGGTAATGTGGTCGGTATTACGCCCGTGCTGCTTTTACTTTCCCAGAAAAATCTGGTACCCATTTAAGGCTGGGTGAACCCGGAGCCGTCGGTTGGGATCGAACCCTACCTCTTGTCCGTAGTAGTCCAGTTCACTAACCACTGAGCTATCGCGGCTAAATAGCACAGATGAACTCTCTTTGTCATTTCTATTGACATATATTTGCATAAAACATTTTACATTTTCTGAATTGCTATTTTGGCCTGAGCTATTCTGCTTTTTATTTCTGTGGATTATCTACCACACAACAATGTTGTTAACATGAAATGGTGGCTAAATAAATGACAGTTGTTGATGGAGGAAATAACAAGATCCTGTAGTCATGTGCAAGTTTGAGAACGTGTGATAAAATGAGGCGGAAAGCCGAGCGAAAGCGAGCCATCGAGAAATGTTTTGCTTTTGTCTGTTGTTGTTTATTTGTCATGTTTTGTGAGTGCTGCAAAACATAGCTCTTCCTGCTATGATTCGTTGAACTATCGCCCTGGAAGTTTCCCGCTATAATAATATTCATTTATTATTATTTGTCTCGAATATATTTTTTCTTTGGGAGTCTGCCTCACAACATTCGGCGCAGATATCGTTTACGGTCTTCATAGGGAAGAGGCGCTACAGTCGCTGGCTACGTTACCACGATGGCTGTCTCGAACATCTTGCCACCCATTTGAAATAAATTAAACCAGGATTGTTTCCGATCATTTTCTGGGAACTTTCTGACGGCCTCTCGTAGGGAGCAAGTGCTGGGATGTAACACACACTTCCGGTCAATATGGCGGATAGGCTTCGGGAACCATTGATGCTCAGTCTGAAAAGTGTTCCTTTGTTGCGGTTTCCTCATATTCAAAGTCCGGAGCTACAGAGTTTAGTTCTCTGTGCACACCGTGAGCTGTGTGTTTCATCCGGATCGTGTTTCGATATTCCGATTGCTTACGATGAATGATGATATTGTATAACGAAGGACAGTTCAGCTGCGTTCACTTTCGATGCCGCTTTGCCTATGTCTTTTGGCGTATGCTGTAGCTGCTATGATGGAGATTGCAGCTGCCTTTCTTTGCTTGGATTCTTCAATGAGATGATTTTAATTCGGATGGATCCACTGGCACGGGCGGTTGAGCAATTATGGAGTTTAATTCGTTTGCAGTGATACCGGGGCCTTCGACTAACCTTAACCTTAACCATAACATACACTCCCACGAGGTGACAGCTTCACAGACAAGGACAATACATACAAATGTGACGTTTCGGCCTACATGAGACCCTCTTCAGAAATGAGGGAGAACGCAAAGGACAAAGAAATGAAGATATAATTTATTACATGTTCTGTTGTAATAAGACCAATATTAACATGTAGGAAGAGATGAAGAGAAGGAAGAGATAAAGAGAAGGAAGAGATAAAGAGAAAGGAAGAGATAAAGAGAAGGAAGAGATAAAGAGAAGAAAGAGATGAAGACAAGGAAGAGATAAAGAGAAGGAAGGGATAAAGAGAAGGAAGAGATGAAGAGAAGGAAGAGATGAAGAGAAGGAAAAGATAACGAGAAGGAAGAGATGAAGAGAAGGAAGAGATAAAGAGAAGGAAGGTATAGAGAGAAGGAAGAGATAAAGAGAAGGAAGGGATAGAGAGAAGGAAGAGATAAAGAGAAAGAAGAGATGAAGAGAAGGAAGAGATGAAGAGAAGGAAGAGATAACGAGAAGGAAGGGATAGAGAGAAGGAAGAGATAAAGAGAAGGAACAGATGAAGAGAAGGAAGGGATAGAGAGAAGGAAGAGATAAAGAGAAGGAAGGGATAGAGAGAAGGAAGAGATAAAGAGAAGGAAGAGTTGAAGAGAAGGAAGGGATAGAGAGAAGGAAGAGATAAAGAGAAGGAAGAGATGAAGAGAAGGAAGGGATAAAGAGAAGGAAGAGATGAAGAGAAGGAAGAAATGAAGAGAAGGAAGGGATAGAGAGAAGGAAGAGATAAAGAGAAGGAAAAGGTAAAGAGAAGGAAAAGGTAAAGAGAAGGAAGATGTAAAGAGATGGAAGAGGTAAAGAGAAAAAGGGATGGTCCCAGTTGTTGCTGGATGTGACGTCATTGTGTTGTGGTTGAGTTGGTACTCTCACATTGTTGAATAAGGACCTCACGTGTGCTACAGTCGTATGTGATATGAACATATGTGGCTACATGCCTTGCTCAAACATAACATTTCGCCTTCCTGTTTCTATCAGTCAAGTTGACTGACTGGTTTCATTAATGGTTTCTCCGGCCTTGACCTGTTGTATTTGATTGGCTGATTTACCTGCATTGGTATACCTTTCGGCTTCCCAGGTGAGACTACCCAACATTTTACCTGCATCAAACGACCGCTCAACTGACCAGGTGTAAAAGTCACTTCCTTAACTTGCAAAGTTCTATAACTCATTCGATCACTTCCTTATCTTGCAAAGTTCTACAACTCATTCAGTCATTTCCTTAACTTGCAAAATTCTACAACTCATTCAGCTAATCTCTTAACTTGTAAAGTTCTATATCTCATTCAGTCAATCCAATAACTTCCACAATTTTACAACTCATTCAGTCAGTCACTTAACTTGCAAAGTTCTACAACTCATTCAGTCACTCTCGTAACTAGCAAAGTTCTACATGTGATTCAGTCAATCGCTTAACTATCAAAGTTCTACAACTCATTCAGTCACTCCCTTAACTATCAAAGTTCTACAACTCATTCAGTCACTCCCTTAACTATCAAAGTTCTACAACTCATTCAGTCACTCCTTTAACTATCAAAGTTCTACAACTCATTCAGTCACTCCCTTAACTATCAAAGTTCTACAACTCATTCAGTCACTCCTTAACTATCAAAGTTCTACAACTCATTCAGTCACTCCCTTAACCATCAAAGTTCTACAACTCATTCAGTCACTCCATTAACCATCAAAGTTCTACAACTCATTCAGTCACTCCCTTAACTATCAAAGTTCTACAACTCATTCAGTCAATCCCTTAACTATCAAAGTTCTACAACTCATTCAGTCACTCCCTTAACCATCAAAGTTCTACAACTCATTCAGTCACTCCCTTAACTATCAAAGTTATACAACTCATTCAGTCACTCCCTTAACTATCAAAGTTCTACAACTCATTCAGTCACTCCCTTAACCATCAAAGTTCTACAACCCATTCAGTCACTCCATTAACTAGCAATGTTCTACAACTCATTCAGTCACTCCCTTAACCATCAAAGTTCTACAACTCATTCAGTCACTCCCTTAACCATCAAAGTACTACAACTCATTCAGCCACTCCATTAACTAGCAAAGTTCTACAACTCATTCAGTCACTCCCTTAACCATCAAAGTTCTACAACTCATTCAGTCACTCCATTAACTAGCAAAGTTCTACAACTCATTCAGTCACTCCATTAACTAGCAAAGTTCTACAAATCATTCAGTCACTCCCTTAACCATCAAAGTTCTACAACTCATTCAGTCACTCCCTTAACCATCAAAGTTCTACAACTCACTTTACGAGACGATTAGAAGAAATCTCTAACCTGCCATGCACATGAAGCACGAGCACCCGTAGATGAGGAAGGTCGGACTCTTCAGCAACGACACGTCAAAGACGCTAATGAACGACTGGATAAAGCCCATACTCGCTGCCGCCTTGGCAGGTCCACCATGACCTGAACACACGGAGACCTTCCTGCGGTACTCGTGGACCGACCCAACCTCCCTGGAGGAAACAATCACAACTAGTATACCTAAGTGCAAGCAGTAAATGGCAGGTTTCATCATCAACATGGGTCATCATTTTACTAGACAAGATAGCGATGGCTATCCACATTACGACAGGTTGTGTTTCCTGTTGATTCGTTGACAAAGAGAGACCGAGGTCAGAAGATTGTGTTTTATACATGTCCTTGTCATCATTGTTGATCTTGTCACTGAAAGCCAAAACTGTGGATGGTCTGGACTCACGTGCACTCACTCAGTCGCGCGGTCCAGAATACGTTTCCACGTTACTGACTGGCCAACCCTAGTCAATCAGCTCTTCGGCACGTGGATACACTGTGAGCTTTTTATTTTCATAATTTAAAAGAGTTGGAGTCGTCAGTCGCTGGACGCTGCGGGACTTGCTGAGGAAGGGATCTGAGTACCTATGGACATGTTCGGAGTGCAGTGATGATGACCCGCAAATAACTCAATATTTCAATAATTCAATTACTCAATATCTCATGGTCCTTGTTCAGAGGCGACCACGATACCCCATAAACCTCGGTCCTGTGCGCAGTGCAATAGTACCGCCGTGGATTTCTTCCAGTGTTACGTCGTCAAACTTGTCAGCATCTGCTCCCTCTGTCTACCTCTATACCTCCAACCTTCTATTTTTCCTGTTGTCATTAAGTATTCCTAGCCATCTCTCCCCCCCCCCACCCGCCCCGTGCCCCACAGATCTTGAAAACAGATGCAGACTTGAGAAACTCAATTTCGTTGTCATCATTAACATGTTGTTGTTGCTGATGTTGTTGCGGACGAATCCATGGGTACACGCACTGAAATATCCCTTCAGAATCCGAGGATAATTCTATCCCTGTTGCATGCACTCCGTAGCTCGACCTGGAATCCGTCATTATTTAAATATTGACAAGCAAATGACACATGACACTTCAAGATGGCGGAGTCAAGAAGCTGTGTCTCTGTCAGTGTGTCATGTGTGACATGTACATACACGTGTCTCTGTCAGTGTGTCATGTGTGACATGTACATATACATGTGTCTGTCAGTGTGTCATGTGTGACATGTACATATACATGTGTCTGTCAGTGTGTCATGTGTGACATGTACATATACATGTGTCTGTCAGTGTGTCATGTGTGACATGTACATATACATGTGTCTGTCAGTGTGTCATGTGTGACATGTACATATACATGTGTCTGTCAGTGTGTCATGTGTGACATGTACATATACATGTGTCTGTCAGTGAGTCATGTGCGACATGTACATACACATGTGTCTATCAGTGTGTCATATGTGACATGTACATATACATGTGTCTGTCAGTGTGGCATGTGTGACATGTACATATACATGTGTCTGTCAGTGAGTCATGTGTGACATGTACATATACATGTATCTATCAGTGTGTCATGTGTGACATGTACATACACGTGTGTCTATCAGTGTGTCATGTGTGACATGTACATATATGTGTATCTATCAGTGTGTCATATGTGACATGTACATACACATGTGTCTGTCAGTGAGTCATGTGTGACATGTACATATATGTGTATCTATCAGTGTGTCATGTGTGACATGTACATATACATGTGTCTGTCAGTGAGTCATGTGTGACATGTACATATACATGTGTCTATCAGTGTGTCATATGTGACATGTACATATACATGTGTCTGTCAGTGAGTCATGTGTGACATGTACATACACATGTGTCTATCAGTGTGTCATATGTGACATGTACATATACATGTGTCTGTCAGTGTGTCATGTGTGACATGTTCATATACATGTGTCTGTCAGTGAGTCATGTGTGACATGTACATATACATGTATCTATCAGTGTGTCATGTGTGACATGTACATACACGTGTGTCTATCAGTGTGTCATGTGTGACATGTACATATATGTGTATCTATCAGTGTGTCATGTGTGACATGTACATACACATGTTTCTATCAGTGTGTCATGTGTGACATGTACATATACATGTATCTATCAGTGTGTCATGTGTGACATGTACATACACATGTGTCTATCAGTGTGTCATGTGTGACATGTACATACACGTGTCTATCAGTGTGTCATGTGTGACATGTACATACACGTGTCTATCAGTGTGTCATGTGTGACATGTACATACACATGTGTCTGTCAGTGTGTCATGTGTGACATGTACATACACATGTGTCTATCAGTGTGTCATGTGTGACATGTACATATATGTGTATCTATCAGTGTGTCATGTGTGACATGTACATACACATGTTTCTATCAGTGTGTCATGTGTGACATGTACATACACATGTGTCTGTCAGTGTGTCATGTGTGACATGTACATACACGTGTCTATCAGTGTGTCATGTGTGACATGTACATATACATGTATATTTCAGTGTGTCATGTGTGACATGTACATATACATGTATCTATCAGTGTGTCATGTGTGACATGTACATATACATGTGCCTTTGAAGATGGGAAAATCGACAGAGAGATCGACATTCCAAGCAACAATAAAAACCAAATATTGGGACAGTTATCCCCTATACTTAACACAATACAAATATATGTTACCACTAAGAAACATCTTATATAGAGTATATTCATTCCCACATTGTGCTACCAATGCCAAACATGGTCTCTTCGGTCTAAGCATAGAACGTTTGTCACCACAGAGATGAGCTGTTTGAGAAAAGTGCTTGGAGTGACCAAAAAAAGACCATCAAAAATAATATTACAAGAGAAGGAGTACACAGAAACATAACTAAAAGTAATCTTGGAAGGAAAATATCAGGTAAAAGAGGCAGAGACAGACCAAAACTAACATGGATGAGTAACATCAAAACATGGACAAGCCAGCCTATGATAACCTGTACTATCAAAACATGGACAAGCCAGCCTATGATAACCTGTACTATCAAAACATGGACAAGCCAGCCTATGATAACCTGTACTATCAAAACATGGACAAGCCAGCCTATGATAACCTGTACTATCAAAACATGGACAAGCCAGCCTATGATAATCTGTACTATCAAAACATGGACAAGCCAGCCTATGATAATCTGTACTATCAAAACATGGACAAGCCAGCCTATGATAACCTGTACTATCAAAACATGGACAAGCCAGCCTATGATAATCTGTACTATCAAAACATGGACAAGCCAGCCTATGATAATCTGTACTATCAAAACATGGACAAGCCAGCCTATGATAATCTGTACTATCAAAACATGGACAAGCCAGCCTATGATAACCTGTACTATCAAAACATGGACAAGCCAGCCTATGATAACCTGTACTATCAAAACATGGACAAGCCAGCCTATGATAATCTGTACTATCAAAACATGGACAAGCCAGCCTATGATAACCTGTACTATCAAAACATGGACAAGCCAGCCTATGATAACCTGTACTATCAAAACATGGACAAGCCAGCCTATGATAATCTGTACTATCAAAACATGGACAACCCAGTCTATGATAACCTGTACTATCAAAACATGGACAAGCCAGCCTATGATAACATGTACTATCAAAACATGGACAAGCCAGCCTATGATAACCTGTACTATCAAAACATGGACAAGCCAGCCTATGATAACATGTACTATCAAAACATGGACAAGCCAGCCTATGATAACATGTACTATCAAAACATGGACAAGCCAGCCTATGATAACCTGTACTATCAAAACATGGACAAGCCAGCCTATGATAACATGTACTATCAAAACATGGACAAGCCAGCCTATGATAACATGTACTATCAAAACATGGACAAGCCAGCCTATGATAACATGTACTATCAAAACATGGACAAGCCAGCCTATGATAACATGTACTATCAAAACATGGACAAGCCAGCATATGGTAACCTGTACTATCAAAACAAGAGACCGAGTGGAATGAGGTTCAATGGTAGCAAACCTTCGATGAGGAGACGGCAATCAATGATGATGATGATGATGATGATGATGATGATGATGATGATGATGGTGATAATAATAATAAAGAGTAGCCAATAAGCCAATCCAAAACTACATAAAGAAACAACAAATAAACTGGTTTGCACAGAGACATTTTTCTATAGAAAATTCAGTGTGATTCCTTACCATACAAAGCATATACTACAACAAGAGAAGAAAGGAGAAGAGCAAGAGGCAGACCCAGAGTAAGATGGACAGACAACATCAAAGAAACGCTACAACAAACATCAATTGACAATGAGTGGAGCCGCCAAAAGGGCGAGAACCAGAACTTTGTATCTCCATCGACACCCTCACAATGGGTACAAGAGGAAGTGAAGGAAGAGAGAACGTCACGTTACAGGTTTGATCAATTATTTTCTTGACATTACTTTCCATTTTTATTTTATTATTCGTGGCAGCCAAACACGAAATGTAGTGTCAAATGTCCAGAGATGACAGACGTTAGAAATCATGACACGCATTGCACTTGCATCAAATGTCCAGAGATGACAGACGTTAGAAATCATGACACGCATCGCACTTGCATCAAATGTCCAGAGATGACAGACGTTAGAAATCATGACACACATCGCTCTAGCATCAAATGCTTTCAACAAACTGACGAACCTCTGGAGATCCAAAGTTCTCAGTAAATGAACAAAACTTAAACTGTTCAACTCCTGTGTGATACCAGTGCTAACATATGGATGTGATACCAGTGCTAACATATGGGTGTGATACCAGTGCTAACATATGGATGTGATACCAGTGCTAGCATATGGATGTGATACCAGTGCTAGCATATGGATGTGATACCAGTGCTAACATATGGATGTGATACCAGTGCTGACATATGGATGTGATACCAGTGCTAACATATTGATGTTAAAGTTGGAAATCCACCCAGACTTTAGATAAGAAATGAAGTGAAAACAAATATCTACGTAGGATGTTAAACATAAGTCGGAAAGATTACATTTCTGAACAAATCAGAAATGAACAGATAAGGGAGGAATCAAAACAAGAATACTTGTCAAGCTTTATAAGAAGAAGGCGTTGGAAATACGTCGGCCATGTGCTGAGAATGAATGAAGAAATACATCGGTCATGTGCTGAGAATGAATGAAGAAATACATCGGTCATGTGCTGAGAATGAATGAAGAAATACATCGGTCATGTGCTGAGAATGAATGAAGAAAGACTTCCCCGTCCGGCATTCTTGTGCAAACCATCTGGTGAAAGAAAC
This sequence comes from Megaustenia siamemsis, assembly GCA_032433765.1. NCBI lineage: Eukaryota > Metazoa > Mollusca > Gastropoda > Stylommatophora > Ariophantidae > Megaustenia > Megaustenia siamemsis. The sequence continues at coordinate 4,654,471 of JAVIAB010000126.1, forward strand.
CAAGAGAATTGCTAGGCAGAACAATGACTATGGAAGGCTCAACCATGGGAGTTATAAAGCAACCAAGAACTACAAGAAAGTGCAGCAGATCGTCAATCATGGAGAACTTTCACTTCCGCCCTATGTACCTACTTCGGCCAGGTAGGAACATGAATGAATGAATGAATGATTGAATGAATGGATGAATGAATGAATGAATGAATGAAAAGAAAGTCAAATTCTCACAGAATGAAGAGGAGACCACAGACTGGTGAATGTGATAACAAACTGATAGTTACTGTATCTTATAGACTGGTGAATATGATAACAAACTGATAGTTACTGTATCTCCTAGACTGATGAATGTGATAACAAACTGATAGTTACTGTATCTCCTAGACTGGTGAATGTGATAACAAACTGATAGTTACTGTATCTCCTAGACTGGTGAATGTGATAACAAACTGATAGTTACTGTATCTCCTAGACTGGTGAATGTGATAACAAACTGATAGTTACTGTATCTCCTAGACTGGTGAATGTGATAACAAACTGATAGTTACTGTATCTCCTTGAGCTGCCAGAGACTCCCACTATAGAAGATGTCCTTGCGTTGCAGGGGCGGCATGTCAGCGTTATACGTGGTGGGGCCGGGCACATCTGGCAAGTTCCGGCTGCGGTGATGCGATGTCAGGTCTTGACTGAACGCCAAGCGTGCTGTCTTGCTAGCGCCATCAACGACATTGTGCCTCTCCGCCAAAGGGCGTATCGCTTGCATGCTCATAGTCCTGGTAGATGGCCAGGAATAATAGGGAAACTGTTCTCAAACATCCATTCTCTTGATAAACATCAACATACTAATCAACTCTGCAACTTTCCAAGTAACACAACAGATGACGTAACAGATGACATAAAATATAACATAAAAGATGACATAACCGATGGCATAACATATAACATAATAGATGTCATAACAGATGACACAACATACTATACAGATGACATAACCGATGACATAAATTATAACATAATAGATGTGACAACAGATGTCATAACAGATGGCATATCAAATGACATACCAGATGGCATCATAGAAGGCATTAACAATGGCATAACATATAATATAACAGATGATATAAATGATGACACAACGCGGCATGACAAATGACGTAAACGATGGCATAACAAATGACATAACAGATGCCATAACAGATGTCATAACAGATGCCATAACCGATTTCCGTGAAACAAAAGCTTTAATTTTAATCTTCCCGTATCAGGAGACCGAGCGAGTGCATATTCCTATCGGAGACAGATGATAAAGCATAGCTAGTCTTCTTTCTTCATCTTCTACGATTCCATATCTGTTGTTTTGAGTTATTTTTATAATCCAATCTATGGCCAGTAGAAAGAGAAATGGAGACAGAAGGCATCCCTGCCTTACTCCTGTTCTTACTCCTGTTCTTATTTCAAATGCTTCTGTAAGCTGCCCTTCATGCACCACACTACATTTCATTCATTCATACATTGTTTTTATCAGGTTAATAAACTTTATGGGGATTCCGTAATGACTCAGCAACTTCCAAAGCATTCTTCTGTCTAAACTATCAAATGCCTTTTCGTAATGTATGAATCCAATATAAAGTGGGGATTTTAGTTCTAAACTTTGTTCAACTATTATACGTAGAGTAGTTATTTGATAAAATGTTACATCTTCTCAATATTCCTGTATGGTGCAGAAACATGGACATTAGACAAGAAAACAGATCAGAAAATTGAAGCCTTTGAAATGTGGATTTATAGAAGAATAGGTAGAATTGGATGGAAACAAAAGATAACAAAAACGAAGTTTTAAAACAACTGAAAATAAAAAGAGAACTACTAAATACAATTAAGACAAGACAAATGAAATGTTTGGGGCATATTAAAAGACACAACAGCCTACTGAAAGTAATATTGGAAGGAAAAATACAAGGTAAAGAGGCAGATGCAGACCAAGACTAACATGAACGAGTAACATCAAAAGATAGACAAGTCAATCTATGACAGCCTGCACCATCAAAGCAAGAAACAGAGCATGGCGATCCATGGTAGCCAACCTTCGTTGCGGAGAAGGCACTCGATGATGATGATGAGTTATTTGATCAGCACATGATCTGTTCTTCCTAAAACCTGCTTGTTCATCTCTCAAGTGTTTCTCTATAGCCTCTTTTAGTCTCTCCAGAATGATTCTGCCTAATATTTTTCCTGGCACTGATAGTAGCATAATTCCCCTATAATTTGTGCTCTCCTGTAAACTTCCTTTCTTTGGTAGTTTGATCATATAACCTTCTTTCCAGTCTTTAGGTATTTCTTCCCTCTCCCAAATTTTATCTAATAGATTATGTAGCATCTTGGTAGAGGTGTTGATATCTGCTTTGATGACTTCCTAAGGAATTTCATCTGGTCCTGTGGCTTTACCATTTTTTAATAGTTTGATGGCTTTCATTATTTCTTCTTTGCTTGGTTTTCCGCAGTTAACGTGTAACTCTTCTTCTGCTGGTAGTATATCTGGAGGATTATTTGAGCTGGGTCTATTCAAAAGTTCTTCAAAATGCTCTTTCCATCTCTCCATTTGTTCCCTTATATTACTAAGCAGATTTCCTTTCTTATCTTTAATAAAGTCATTGATATGTTTGTATTTTCCACTTAATTTCTTTGTGCTGTTGTACAGTTCTTTCATATTCCCTTTATTTGCTGCTTCTTCTGCCTCTTTAGCTAATTCATCTATATATTTCCTCTTATCCCTTTTAATGCATCTTCTCACTTCTTTGTTCACCTCTGTGTAAGCTTCCTGTGTCTTGGCTTTATTACTTCTTGTTTTGCTTTTATTTATGTCTGCTTTCTTGTTCTTTCTTTCTTTAATTTTGTCCAGGGTCTCTGCTGTCATCCATGCCTTATTCTGGCGTTCTCTTTTCCCCAGTGTTTCTTCGCATGTCTCTTTCCATATATCTTTTACCTGTTTCCAATGATCTTCTATATTTATTGTATTTTCTAGTTGTTGGAGGACTTGGTATTTGTTTGATATTGTGACTGCGAATTTATCTTTAATTCCTTGTTCTTTAAGAAATCCTACATTGAAATACTTTCTACCCTTATTCGTTGTTGTATACCTTTTTAGTTTAATTTTAAGTTTGGCTATCAGAAGATGATGATCAGACGCTATATCTGCCCCTCTATATACTTTTACATCCTGTAAGGATGGCTTAAACTTATTATTAATACATATGTGATCAATTTGATTTTCCGTTCTATGATCTGGTGACACCCATGTAGCTTTGTGTATTCTTTTATGTTGGAATATTGTTCCGCCAAGGCTCACTTGATTAAGGGCGCAGAAATTCACAAATATCTCTCCATTCTCGTTTATATCTCCAAGTCAATGTTTTCCCATAATCTCTTCGAAGCCTCTGTTGTCTGATCCTACTTTAGCATGTAGGTCTCCCATCAAGATTATTATATTCTTGGCTCGTCTTGCATCCATCTGACATTGTAGCTGTTTATAGAAATCAGCTTTAACTAAATCATCTTTATCGTTGGTTGGTGCATAGCATTGGATAATGTGTAATTTTATTTTGTTTTTGATTGTTTTAAATGTTGCTCTCATTAGTCTCGGTCCTACTGCTTCCCATTCTATTAGTGTCTTTTGTGCATTCCTTGATAGCATTATAGCTACCCCTTCACTATGCTGTGCTCCATGTTCCTGGTGACCTGATGATAAAATCATCTCTCCTGTATTTAGTCTTATTTTACCCGTTCCTAGCCATCTTGTTTCACACATTCCCAGAATATCTATCTTGTAGTTTGACATTTCTGCTGCTACCTGTGCAGCTTTTCCTTGTTCGTTTAAAGTACGAACATTCCAGCTGCCAATTCTGGATGATTTCCTGGTAGACAAAGGGTGAGTCGGCAACCCGGACTCTTTGTGGCTTTCTTTGGCTTGCGTCATACGTCTCTTAGACAGAGAGCCCTTCTCTTTCCTGGTTGACGGATTAACTTTATCTCTCTTTGACTTGTTCATGTTTGTGAAGTTTTTTCGGCTTATTTTTTTACAGTATGGGATAGCCAGTCCCATGCCTAATCCTCCTTTCTCGCCTCTTACGAACATGCCTGGTAGGGTACAGCGCCGCTATTCTTTACTCCCCTTTCGGGCCCCGGCAGCGCACGGGCGAAGCATAGCTTGTATGTGCATTTACAACTCATAGAGAGACCACAGTAATTAACCTCCAGCAGGATTCGTGTAGACTCCTTTTTGTGGCTCGAGACAGGTCACTCTAGCGTACAGTCAGACATTTATAGACAGACTTAGAGTAAAAATATATTGTTGCACACTGATTTTAGCGTACAGACAAACATTTATAGACAGACTTTAGTGTTCAGACAGACAATTGTAGACTGATTTTAGCGTACATACAGACACTTATAGACAGACTTTAGCGTGCAGACAGACAGTTGCAGTCTGACTTTAGCGTATAGGCAGACATTTGTAAACTGCCTTGTGTGTACTGACAGTTGAAAACTCAATTTAGCGTTTAGATAGACAGTTGCTGACTGACTTTAGCGTAAAGATAGTTGCTGACTGACTTTAGCGTGAAGATAGTTGCTGGCTGACTTTAGCGTAAAGATAGTTGCTGACTGACTATAGCGTGAAGATAGTTGCTGGCTGACTTTAGCATAAAGATAGTTGCTGACTGACTTTAGCGTGAAGATAGTTGCTCGGTGACTTTAGAGTACTGTTAGTCGCAGGCTGACTGTTGTGGAGGGGCATGGTCACTTACACCGTCATGTACTACGATTTATGGTATTGATATCCAATATATGTAGGCTAGCAGATGTAGGCTAGTAGATGTAGGATAACCAGATATCGGTAAACAGATGTAGGTAACCAGATGTCGGCTAACAGATGTAGATAACCAGATGTCGGCTAACAGATATAGATAACCAGATGTAGGCAAATAGATGTAGTCAAACAGATATAGATAAACATATGTAGGCAAACACGTGTAGACAAACGGATGTAGGCAAACAGAAGTAGGCAATCGGATGTAGGCAAACAGAAGTAGGCAAACGGATGTAGGCAAACAGATGTGGATAAACAGATGTAGGCAAACAGATGTAGGCAAACAGATGTAGGCAAACAGATGTAGGCAAACAGATGTAGGCAAACAGATGTAGGCAAACAGATGTAGGCAAACAGATACACACCGAGGCCGAGGTTTGTTGTCTGTATCAGGTATAACATCTTGAGACTGCAGGCGCTGATAGATCTCTTGTTTCAGCGCATCGCTGATGACAGGGCTTGTCTGTGTGTCTCTGTCCATGTTAGGCAGCGTTGTGATGTCCTAGACAAAAGTCAATATTGAGATCAGGTGTGTCGCCTCTGTGTGAGGTTATGTCTCTCTTCTGACAATTATCGGTTAATGATGTAGGGTGTTATAGTGATCATTTTTTTATAGAGATCTGTGTTATTGTGACTGGTGTTATAGAGATCTGTGTTATTGTGACTGGTGTTATAGAGATCTGTGTTATTGTGACTGGTGTTATAGAGATCTGTGTTATTGTGACTGGTGTTATAGAGATCTGTGTTATTGTGACTGGTGTTATAGAGATCTGTGTTATTGTGACTGGTGTTATAGAGATCTGTGTTATTGTGACTGGTGTTATAGAGATCTGTGTTATTGTGACTGGTGTTATAGAGATCTGTGTTATTGTGACTGGTGTTATAGAGATCTGTGTTATTGTGACTGGTGTTATAGAGATCTGTGTTATTGTGACTGGTGTTATAGAGATCTGTGTTATTGTGACTGGTGTTATAGAGATCTGTGTTATTGTGACTGGTGTTATAGAGATCTGTGTTATTGTGACTGGTGTTATAGAGATCTGTGTTATTGTGACTGGTGTTATAGAGATCTGTGTTATTGTGACTGGTGTTATAGAGATCTGTGTTATTGTGACTGGTGTTATAGAGATCTGTGTTATTGTGACTGGTGTTATAGAGATCTGTGTTATTGTGACTGGTGTTATAGAGATCTGTGTTATTGTGATCTGTGTTATTGTGACTGGTGTTATAGAGATCTGTGTTATTGTAATCTGTGTTATTGTGACTGGTGTTATAGAGATCTGTGTTATTGTGATCTGTGTTATTGTGACTGGTGTTATAGAGATCTGTGTTATTGTAATCTGTGTTATTGTGACTGGTGTTATAGAGATCTGTGTTATTGTGACTGGTGTTATAGAGATCTGTGTTATTGTAATCTGTGTTATTGTGACTGGTGTTATAGAGATCTGTGTTATTGTGACTGGTGTTATAGAGATCTGTGTTATTGTAATCTGTGTTATTGTGACTGGTGTTATAGAGATCTGTGTTATTGTGACTGGTGTTATAGAGATCTGTGTTATTGTGACTGGTGTTATAGAGATCTGTGTTATTGTGACTGGTGTTATAGAGATCTGTGTTATTGTGATCTGTGTTATTGTGACTGGTGTTATAGAGATCTGTGTTATTGTAATCTGTGTTATTGTGACTGGTGTTATAGAGATCTGTGTTATTGTGATCTGTGTTATTGTGACTGGTGTTATAGAGATCTGTGTTATTGTAATCTGTGTTATTGTGACTGGTGTTATAGAGATCTGTGTTATTGTGACTGGTGTTATAGAGATCTGTGTTATTGTGATCTGTGTTATTGTGACCGGTGTTATAGAGATCTGTGTTACAATGATCGGTGTTATAAAGAGATCTGTGTTATAGGGATCGGTGTTACAGAGATCTGTGTTATAGTGATCGGTGTTATAAAGAGATCTGTGTTACAGTGATCGGTGTTATAGAGATCTGTGTTACAGTGATCGGTGTTATAGAGATCTGTGTTACAGTGATCGGTGTTATAAAGAGATATGTGTTATAGTGATCGGTGTTATAAAGAGATCTGTGTTACAGTGATCGGTGTTATAGAGATATGTGTTACAGTGATCGGTGTTATAGAGATCTGTGTTACAGTGATCGGTGTTATAGAGATCTGTGTTACAGTGATCGGTGTTATAGAGATCTGTGTTATTGTAATCTGTGTTATTGTGACTGGTGTTATAGAGATCTGTGTTATTGTGATCTGTGTTATTGTGACCGGTGTTATAAAGAGATCTGTGTTACAGTGATCGGTGTTATAGAGATCTGTGTTACAGTGATCGGTGTTATAGAGATCTGTGTTACAGTTATCGGTGTTATAGAGATCTGTGTTACAGTGATCGGTGTTATAGAGATCTGTGTTACAGTGATCGGTGTTATAGAGATCTGTGTTATAGTGATCGGTGTTATAGAGATCTGTGTTACAGTGATCGGTGTTATAGAGATCTGTGTTACAGTGATCGGTGTTAAAGAGATCTGTGTTACAGTGATCGGTGTTATAGAGATCTGTGTTACAGTGATCGGTGTTATAGAGATCTGTGTTACAGTGATCGGTGTTAAAGAGATATGTGTTACTGTGATCGGTGTTATAGAGATCTGTGTTACAGTGATCGGTGTTAAAGAGATCTGTGTTACAGTTATCGGTGTTATAGAGATCTGTGTTACAGTGATCGGTGTTATAGAGATCTGTGTTACAGTGATCGGTGTTATAGAGATCTGTGTTACAGTGATCGGTGTTATAGAGATCTGTGTTACAGTGATCGGTGTTAAAGAGATCTGTGTTACAGTGATCGGTGTTATAGAGATCTGTGTTACAGTGATCGGTGTTAAAGAGATCTGTGTTACAGTGATCGGTGTTATAGAGATCTGTGTTACAGTGATCGGTGTTAAAGAGATCTGTGTTACAGTGATCGGTGTTATAGAGATCTGTGTTACAGTGATCGGTGTTATACAGATCTGTGTTACAGTGATCGGTGTTATAAAGAGATCTGTGTTACAGTGATCGGTGTTATAGAGATCTGTGTTACAGTGATCGGTGTTATAGAGATCTGTGTTACAGTGATCGGTGTTATAAAGAGATCTGTGTTACAGTGATCGGTGTTATAGAGATCTGTGTTATAGTGATCGGTGTTATAAAGAGATCTGTGTTACAGTGATCGGTGTTATAGAGATCTGTGTTATAGTGATCGGTGTTATAAAGAGATCTGTGTTACAGTGATCGGTGTTATAGAGATCTGTGTTATAGTGATCGGTGTTATAAAGAGATCTGTGTTACAGTGATCGGTGTTATAGAGATCTTTGTTATAGTGATCGGTGTTATAAAGAGATCTGTGTTACAGTGATCGGTGTTATAGAGATCTGTGTTATAGTGATCGGTGTTATAAAGAGATCTGTGTTACAGTGATCGGTGTTATAGAGATCTGTGTTACAGTGATCGGTGTTATAAAGAGATCTGTGTTACAGTGATCGGTGTTATAGAGATCTGTGTTATAGTGATCGGTGTTATAAAGAGATCTGTGTTACAGTGATCGGTGTTATAGAGATCTGTGTTATAGTGATCGGTGTTATAAAGAGATCTGTGTTACAGTGATCGGTGTTATAGAGATCTGTGTTACAGTGATCGGTGTTATAGAGATCTGTGTTACAGTGATCGGTGTTATAAAGAGATCTGTGTTATAGTGATCGGTGTTATAGAGATCTGTGTTATAGTGATCGGTGTTATAAAGAGATCTGTGTTATAGTGATCGGTGTTATAAAGAGATATGTGTTATAGTGATCGGTGTTATAAAGAGATCTGTGTTACAGTGATCGGTGTTATAAAGAGGTCTCGGTGTTATAGTGATCGGTGTTATAAAGAGATCTGTGTTATAGTGATCGGTGTTATAGAGATCTGTGTTATAGTGATCGGTGTTATAAAGAGATCTGTGTTACAGTGATCGGTGTTATAGAGATCTGTGTTATAGTGATCGGTGTTATAAAGAGATCTGTGTTACAGTGATCGGTGTTATAGAGATCTGTGTTACAGTGATCGGTGTTATAGAGATCTGTGTTACAGTGATCGGTGTTATAAAGAGATCTGTGTTATAGTAATCGGTGTTATAGAGATCTGTGTTACAGTGATCGGTGTTAAAGAGATCTGTGTTACAGTGATCGGTGTTATAGAGATCTGTGTTACAGTGATCGGTGTTATAGAGATCTGTGTTACAGTGATCGGTGTTAAAGAGATATGTGTTACTGTGATCGGTGTTATAGAGATCTGTGTTACAGTGATCGGTGTTAAAGAGATCTGTGTTACAGTTATCGGTGTTATAGAGATCTGTGTTACAGTGATCGGTGTTATAGAGATCTGTGTTACAGTGATCGGTGTTATAAAGAGATCTGTGTTACAGTGATCGGTGTTATAGAGATCTGTGTTACAGTGATCGGTGTTAAAGAGATCTGTGTTACAGTGATCGGTGTTATAGAGATCTGTGTTACAGTGATCGGTGTTAAAGAGATCTGTGTTACAGTGATCGGTGTTATAGAGATCTGTGTTACAGTGATCGGTGTTAAAGAGATCTGTGTTACAGTGATCGGTGTTATAGAGATCTGTGTTACAGTGATCGGTGTTATACAGATCTGTGTTACAGTGATCGGTGTTATAAAGAGATCTGTGTTACAGTGATCGGTGTTATAGAGATCTGTGTTACAGTGATCGGTGTTATAGAGATCTGTGTTACAGTGATCGGTGTTATAAAGAGATCTGTGTTACAGTGATCGGTGTTATAGAGATCTGTGTTATAGTGATCGGTGTTATAAAGAGATCTGTGTTACAGTGATCGGTGTTATAGAGATCTGTGTTATAGTGATCGGTGTTATAAAGAGATCTGTGTTACAGTGATCGGTGTTATAGAGATCTGTGTTATAGTGATCGGTGTTATAAAGAGATCTGTGTTACAGTGATCGGTGTTATAGAGATCTTTGTTATAGTGATCGGTGTTATAAAGAGATCTGTGTTACAGTGATCGGTGTTATAAAGAGATCTGTGTTACAGTGATCGGTGTTATAGAGATCTGTGTTATAGTGATCGGTGTTATAAAGAGATCTGTGTTACAGTGATCGGTGTTATAGAGATCTGTGTTACAGTGATCGGTGTTATAAAGAGATCTGTGTTACAGTGATCGGTGTTATAGAGATCTGTGTTATAGTGATCGGTGTTATAAAGAGATCTGTGTTACAGTGATCGGTGTTATAGAGATCTGTGTTATAGTGATCGGTGTTATAAAGAGATCTGTGTTACAGTGATCGGTGTTATAGAGATCTGTGTTACAGTGATCGGTGTTATAGAGATCTGTGTTACAGTGATCGGTGTTATAAAGAGATCTGTGTTATAGTGATCGGTGTTATAGAGATCTGTGTTATAGTGATCGGTGTTATAAAGAGATCTGTGTTATAGTGATCGGTGTTATAAAGAGATATGTGTTATAGTGATCGGTGTTATAAAGAGATCTGTGTTACAGTGATCGGTGTTATAAAGAGGTCTCGGTGTTATAGTGATCGGTGTTATAAAGAGATCTGTGTTATAGTGATCGGTGTTATAGAGATCTGTGTTATAGTGATCGGTGTTATAAAGAGATCTGTGTTACAGTGATCGGTGTTATAGAGATCTGTGTTATAGTGATCGGTGTTATAAAGAGATCTGTGTTACAGTGATCGGTGTTATAGAGATCTGTGTTACAGTGATCGGTGTTATAGAGATCTGTGTTACAGTGATCGGTGTTATAAAGAGATCTGTGTTATAGTAATCGGTGTTATAGAGATCTGTGTTATAGTGATCGGTGTTATAGAGATCTGTGTTATAGTGATCGGTGTTATAGAGATCTGTGTTATAGTGATCAGTGTTATAAAGAGATCTGTGTTACAGTGATCGGTGTTATAGAGATCTGTGTTACAGTGATCGGTGTTATAAAGAGATCTGTGTTACAGTGATCGGTGTTATAGAGATCTGTGTTACAGTGATCGGTGTTATAGAGATCTGTGTTACAGTGATCGGTGTTATAAAGAGATCTGTGTTACAGTGATCGGTGTTATAGAGATCTGTGTTACAGTGATCGGTGTTATAAAGAGATCTGTGTTATAGTGATCGGTGTTATAGAGATCTGTGTTACAGTGATCGGTGTTATAGAGATCTGTGTTATAGTGATCGGTGTTATAGAGATCTGTGTTACAGTGATCGGCATTATAGAGATCTGTGTTATAGGGATCGGTGTTATAGAGACCTGTGTTATAGAGAGCTGTGTTATGGGGATCTGTGTTATAGTGATCGGTGTTATAGAGACCTGTGTTATAGAGATCTGTGTTATGGGGATCTGTGTTATAGAGATCGGTGTTTCAGTGATCGGTGTTATAGAGATCTGTGTTACAGTGATCGGCATTATAGAGATCTGTATTATAGGGATCGGTGTTATAGAGATCTGTGTTATAGAGATCTGTGTTATGGGGATCTGTGTTATAGAGATCTGTGTTACAGTGATCGGCATTATAGAGATCTGTGCTATAGGGATCGGTGTTATAGTGATCGGTGTTATAGAGACCTGTGTTATAGTGGTGGATGCTATAATTATGGGTTTTATAGTCGGGGATGTTATAGTGATGGATGGTATAGTGATGGATGGTATAGTGATGGATGGTATAGTGATGGATGGTATAGTGATGGATGGTATAGTGATGGATATTGTAGCGTTTAATGTTGTAGTGATGGATATTGTAGTGATGGATGATATAATGATGGATGTTAAAGTTATCTGTGTTTTAGTGAAGGATTTTATAGTGGTGAATGTTGTAGTGTTTAATTTTGTAGTGATGGAGATTGTAGTGATGGTTGTACTTATGAATGTTATAGTGATGGATGTTATAGTGATGGATGTTGTAGTTATGGATGTTGTAGTGATGGAGATTGTAGTGATGGTTGTAGTTATGGATGTTATAGTGATGGATGTTATAGTGATGGATGCTGTAGTGATGGATGTTGTAGTTATGGATGTTGTAGTGATGGAGATTGTAGTGATGGTTGTAGTTATGGATGTTGTAGTGATGGAGATTGTAGTGATGGTTGTAGTTATGGATGTTGTAGTGATGGAGATTGTAGTGATGGTTGTAGTTATGGATGTTATGGTGATGGATGTTGTAGTGATGGATGTTATAGCGATGGATGTTGCAGTGTTTAATTTTGTATTGATGGATGTTATAGTGACAGATGTTATAGTGATAGATGTTATAGTGATATATGTTATAGTAATGGATGTTATAGTGATAGATGTAATAGTGATGGATTTTATAGTGATGGATGTTGTAGTGATGGATGTTATAGCGATATATGTTATAGTCTCTCTCTCTCTCTCTCTGTCTCTCTCTCTCTCTCTCTCTCTGCGATCAGGACTCAATCAGAGTAGGATTCCAGACTCTCACATGAAGTCAGCTGTCAGGTTAAGTGTTTTGATCGCCCCCACTGACAGAACATCACAATTAGAGTCTGTCAGATCCACTCTGATTGAACACCCGTTAAAACGTTGCACTGTGTTCTGCGCCAGTGGCCAGTGCATCCGATTTCAGCCAGCATTTTATTCGGGTTTGCATTCCTTAGCCTTTGATTGTCCCCAATCTTCCTGCAAGGCAGCAGATGATCTTTTCTGTAGGGGGATTCTGCCTTAGATGGTAGGCCCTCCCAGCTTTACGAGCACCATCTGCCCGAGTCACTAGAGGTGACTAACACAGACATGCACACACAAAGATATGAGATGTGACTACACAAACATGTACACAGCGATACGAGGCATGACTAACACTGACACACATCAAGATATATGACATATGACTAACATAAACATGCACATAAAGATATGAGTTGTAATCAAAATTGATTGATATGTTTTAATCATTGCCAAAAAAAGACGCACAGTTCACAACAACTAGTAATATTTAGCTTAATAAAAACTTGAAATATGAAACAGATTTTTTTTCAAGTAATTAAGAAGAATCAATTTAGAATTTATAAATTGATAGTTCAGTGTAAAACTGAAATAAACAAAAGAATAGGTATGGCAAAAAGTCATTTTAATGCCATGAAAAATATACTAACATCAAAACAAATAACACCAGGGCTAAAACTAAGAATAGTAAGATGTTATAGTGATGGATGTTATATGAACTGTGAATTAATCCCTCACACTTATCACACTTCTATGAACCAATCCCCACAATTATCGCACTTCTATGAACCAATCCCCAACAATTATCACACTTCTATGAACTAAACCCTCACAGTTATCACACTTCGATGAACTAAACCCTCCCAGTTATCACACTTCTATGAACTAAACCCTCACAGTTATCACACTTCGATGAACTAAACCCTCACATTTATCACACTTCGATGAAATAAACCCTCACATTTATCACACTTCGGTGAACTAAACCCTTACATTTATCACACTTCGATGAACTAAATCGTCACAGTTATCACACTTCGGTGAACTAAACCCTCACAGTAATCACACTTCTATGAACTAAACCCTCACATTTATCAAACTTCTATGAACTAAACCCTCACAGTTATCACACTTCGATGAACTAAACCCTCACAGTTATCACACTTCGATGAACTAAACCCTCACAGTTATCACACTTTGATAAACTAAACCCTCCAGTTATCACTCTTCTATGAACTAAACCCTCACAGTTATCACACTTCGATGAACTAAACCCTCACAGTTATCACACTTCTATGAACTAAACCCTCACATTTATCACACTTCGATGAACTAAACCCTCACCGTTATCACACTTCGGGGAACTAAACCCTCACAGTTATCACACTTCGGTGAACTAAACCCTCACAGTTATCACACTTCTATGAACTAAACCCTCACATTTATCACACTTCGATGAACTAAACCCTCACAGTTATCACACTTCGGGGAACTAAACCCTCACAGTAATCACACTTCTATGAACTAAACCCTCACATTTATCACACTTCGATGAACTAAACTCTCCCAGTTATCACACTTCTATGAACTAAACCTCACATTTATCACACTTCTATGAACTAAACCTTTATAGTTATCACACTTCTATGAACTAAACCCTCACATTTATCACACTTCGATGAACTAAACTCTCCCAGTTATCACACTTCTATGAACTAAACCCTCACATTTATCACACTTCTATGAACTAAACCCTTATAGTTATCACACTTCGATGTACTAAACCCTCACATTTATCACACTTCTATGAACTAAACCCTCACAGTTATCACACTTCGATGAACTAAACCCTCACAGTTATCACACTTCTATGAACTAAACCCTCACATTTATCACACTTCTATGAACTAAACCCTCACAGCTATCACACTTCGATGAACTAAACCCTCACATTTATCACACTTATATGAACTAAACCCTTATATTTATTACACTTCGATGAACTAAACCCTCACATTTATCACACTTCTATGAACTAAACCCTTACAGTTATCACACTTCGATGAACTAAACCCTCACATTTATCACACTTCTATGAACTTAACCCTTATAGTTATTACACTTCGATGAACTAAACCCTCACATTTATCACACTTCTATGAACTAAACCCTCACAGTTATCACACTTCTATGAACTAAACCCTCATATTTATCACACTTCTATGAACTAAACCCTCACAGTTATCACACTTTGATGAACTAAACCCTCACATTTATCACACTTCTATGAACTAAACCCTCATATTTATCACACTTCTATGAACTAAACCCTTATATTTATCACACTTTGATAAACTAAACCCTCACATTTATCACACTTCTATGAACTAAACCCTTATAGTTATTACATTTCGATGAACTAAACCCTCACATTTATCACACTTCTATGAATTAAACCCTCACAGTTATCAAACTTCTATGAACTAAACCCTCACATTTATCACACTTCTATGAACTAAACCTTCACAGTTATCACACTTCGATGAACTAAACCCTCACAGTTATCACACTTCTATGAACTAAACCCTCACAGTTATCACACTTCTATGAACTAAACCCTCACATTTATCACACTTCTATGAACTAAACCCTCCCAGTTATCACACTTCCATGAACTAAACCCTCACATTTATCACACTTCTATGAACTAAACCCTCCCAGTTATCACACTTCCATGAACTAAACCCTCACAGTTATCACACTTCCATGAACTAAACCCTCCCAGTTATCACACTTCCATGAACTAAACCCTCCCAGTTATCACACTTCCATGAACTAAACCATCCCAGTTATCACACTTCTATGAACTAAACCCTCACAGTTATCACACTTCTATGAACTAAACCCTCACAGTTATCACACTTCCATGAAACCCTGACCCCGTCCATACCAACACCCACAAAGTTATGCACACTCTGCCACACTCTCTTTAACCTTACTGTAATCCATGTCTCGGCTAAAGCTGACGGTACCAGCAGTTGTGCAGCTTCGTCCGCCGGCTGGCCAGCCTCCGCCTTGTACCTTGATGAGGCTGGTCTGGACAGATCCAGAGGTCGGAAGAAGATGGCAAATGCCAGGCTGTTTAGTACCAGGGCAGCTAGGATCCAGTTAGCTGTGGACAAGACGAGTGACAGGCTGTGACGAAGCGATCGGTGACACACTGTGACGAAAGGATCGGTGACACACTGTGACGAAGCGATCGGTGACACACTGTGACGAAGCGATCAGTGACACACTGTGACGAAGCGATCGGTGACACACTGTGACGAAGCGATCGGTGACACACTGTGACGAAGCGATCGGTGACACACTGTGACGAAGGGATCGGTGACACACTGTGACGAAGGGATCGGTGACACACTGTGACGAAGCGATCGGTGACACACTGTGACGAAGCGATCGGTGACACACTGTGACGAAGGGATCGGTGACACACTGTGACGAAGCGATCGGTGACACACTGTGACGAAGCGATCGGTGACACACCCAACGCTGAGATCCCATTTAGAGTTAAAAACTTAACTGCGTATTTATTTAGCACATTTTCCCCCCATTTTCCAACTTTCATCTGTGACGAAGTCCCTAGAGAACAGGGACATCATTTTGCTTGTTAAATCATTTTTCCAGGTAGCCGGGTGCACAGGTGTCCCTCGCCGCACATGCAAATAGCTCCGACTACGGAGGTGCTCATATTATTTCCGTCGATGAGTAATTGACGTTTCAATTTCCAGGTTTCTGAGACCAGGGGTGGTTGCCACAGAGAGAAATCACAAACAAAAATCCCTACTATTACAGCCGGGATTTGAACTCACAACCTCTCGGTCTTGAGACCGGCGTCTTGCCTCTAGCCCAACCAGTCCCCGCGAGTTCGGCATTTAGGTCCCATCAAACACAACAGTCAATAATAAATTTACTAAGGCCTGCGGTCAGGGAATAAAACCGGAAAATCCTCTTTTACAATTTCCTCGTTGGTTTTTTAAGCTGTCCAGGGAACTTTGTCATTATTCTTCTGAGAAATCCCATCTCTGTGGCCTCTAATCGTCTTTTCATTTGTTTGTTTACTGTCCATGATTCGCTTCCATATGTCAGAATTGGTTTTCTCGTTTCTATTTACATAGATTTGTCTCTTCGTTTCATGGCTGGTGTTTTCTAGTTTGCTAACCTCGAATGTTGATAGTGACTGTTGACAGCTGGTCAACGCGTTCTTCTACTTCTTTCCTTCCTCCGTTGGCGTCGAGGGGAGATACAATCTGCGATTCTTTGCTCTTCTGTTGGCCTCTTCTGGTGTTATCCCTCCTAGTGACTCTAGTATTCCCTTTATCCATCTCTTTCTCGGCCTTCCTCTTAATCTGGCATTTTCGTAGCGTTTGTTTATGGCTCTTTGAGTCATTGTTAGTTCTTTTTGTCTTGTTATGTGGCCGAACCAATTTATCTGTTGTTTCTTTATGTATTCGATGGCTGGTTCAATTTCGAGTTTCGTCCTCAGGTCAGTGTTTCTTACTCTGTCCCTTAAGCTGGTTCCTGTCATTCTTCTGACACATTTCATTTCGGTGGTCGTTATCTTTCTTATTGTTCTAGAGTCCAGCGTCCAACTCTGGCACTGACAGCACAGAGTTGGTAGAAACATGGATTTGTATGAACGCGTTGAAGAAACAAATAATTAAGCCATGAACTGAGAACATTTCCAAACTACTAAAATATAATTAATAAACGGCTGTGGGCCATGCTCAATGTGATAGCTATGGTTAAAACATCGCGACAACTCGACTGTACAACATGCGCGGGTCCGATTAGAAGGACACGTTTGGTATATGCTATTGAGGTATTCAGTTATTAGCGGGTCATCATCATTACACTCCGGACATGTCCATAGGTGCTCCTCAACAAGTCTCGCAGTGTCCAGCCACTGACCACTCCAGTTCTAATTAGATTATTTCTATATACCTATATATGCTATATTCTGTACACCAATATATTCTACAATATTGGTGTATGTGTGTGCACATACATTTTCGTGTATGTGTACTGGTGTGTGTATGTGTGTGCATGACAAGCTACAGTAACCCGCACACTTCGTCATTTGTGGGAGGCGACTTGTCACCTATGTGTTTGCCCGATGTGTTGTGTTCTCAAATTTATGAACAATAGTTTGCCACGTAGACCAACCCAAACACTGACTATGACCTGATCTGTCATACCCCCTCCACCCAAGTCTATGTTTTGTCTTAATGTATCCATCTACCCCAGCCATATAACTGTCGTGTCTGATCTTGCAGTGACCTCCCATTAAACATAAATCATCAAGATAACAGAGAGGCTAGAAGACAGCACGACCCTACCTCCTCGCCAGCCGTATTGGTGGAGCAGGTACTCCGTGAACGGCGCGAACAAGAATGCCCCGATGCCCGATCCACAGCAAGCTATGCCAGTAGCCAGTGCCCGCCGCCGCTCAAAGTAGTAGCCAACCATAACGATGGCGGGCAGGTACATGAGGCCAAACCCAAGACCTGAAAGTGGACACAAGAACGATGTTACTGGGGACATATCACAATGTAGACATATGTGGGACATATCACAATATTGACATATGTGGGACATATCACAATGTAGACATATGTGGGACATATCACAATACTAACATATGTGGGACATATCACAATACTGACATATGTGGGACATATAACAATGTAGACATATGTGGGACATATCACAATACTAACATATGTGGGACATATCACAATACTGACATATGTGGGACATATAACAATACTGACATATGTGGGACATATCACAATACTGACATATGTGGGACATATCACAATACTGACATATGTGGGACATATCACAATACTGACATATGTGGGACATATCACAATACTGACATATATGGGACATATCACACTACTGACATATATGGGACATATAACAATATGGACATATGTGGGACATATCACTTGTTGACATATGTGGGACATATCACAATACTGACATATGTGGGACATATCACAATATGGACATATGTGAGACATATCACTTGTTGACATATGTGGGACATACCACAATACTGACATATGTGGGACATATCACAATATGGACATATGTGGGACATATCACAATACTGACATATATGGGACATATCACAATACTGCCATATGTGGGACATATCACAATACTGACATATATGGGACATGTCACAATACTGACATATGTGGGACATATCACAATACTGACATATGTGGGACATATCACAATACTGACATATGTGGGAAATATCACTTGCTGACATATGTGGGACATATCACAATGTTGACATATGTGGGACATATCACAATACTGACATATGTGGGACATATCACAATATGGGCATATGTGGGACATATCACAATACTGACATATGTGGGACATATCACAATACTGACATATGTGGGACATATCACTTGTTGACATATGTGGGACATATCACAATGTTGACATATGTGGGACATATCACAATACTGACATATGTGCGACATATCACAATACTGACATATGTGGGGCATATCATAATGTAGACATATGTGGGACAAATCACAATGTAGACATGTGGGACATATCACAATATTGACATATGTGACATATCACAATACTGAAATATGTGGGACATATCACAATATTGACATATGTGGGACATATCACAATACTGACATATGTGGGACATATCACATTGTTAACATATGTGGGACATATCACAATGTAGACATGTGGGACATATCACAATACTGACATATGTGGGACATATCACAATACTGAAATATGTGGGACATATCACAATATTGACATATGTGGGACATATCACAATATTGACATATGTGGGACATATCTCAATACTGATATATGTGGGACATATCACATTGTTAACATATGTGGGACATATCACAATACTGAAATATGTGGGACATATCACAATACTGACATATATGGGATATATCACAATACTGACATATGTGGGACAGATCACAATGTTGACATATGTGGGACATATCACAATGTTGACATATGTGGGACAGATCACAATGTTGACATATGTGGGACATATCACAATACTGACATATGTGGGACATATCACTTGTTGACATATGTGGGACATATCACAATACTGACATATGTGGGACATATCACAATACTGACATATGTGAGACAGATCATAATGTTGACATATGTGAGACAGATCATAATACTGACATATGTGGGACATATCACTTGTTGACATATGTGGGACATATCACAATACTGACAAATGTGGGACATATCACAATACTGACATAGTTGGGACATATCACAATACTGACATATGTGGGACATATCACAATGTTGACATATGTGGGACATATCACAATACTGACATATGTGGGACATATCACAATGTTGACATATGTGAGACAGATCATAATACTGACATATGTGGGACATATCACTTGTTGACATATGTGGGACATATCACAATGTTGACATATGTGGGACATATCACAATACTGACATATGTGGGACATATCACAATACTGACATATGTGGGACATATCACAATACTGTCATATGTGGAACATATCACTTGTTGACATATGTGGGACAGATCATAATACTGACATATGTGGGACATATCACTTGTTGACATATTTACGACATATCACTTGTTGACATATTTGTGACATATCACTTGTTGACATATTTCTGACATATCAGTTGTTGACATGTTTGGGACATATCACTTGTTGACATGTTTGTAACATATCACAATGTTGAAATATAAGTGCATATCACAATTTTCACACATTTGTGACATTTATCTATTTTAACATATTTTTGACATATCAAAATGTTGACATATCTGTGACATGTCTTTATGTTGACATATTTGTAACATATTTTGTAGACATATATGGGCCATATTATGCTGACATATTTGTGACATATCACAATGTTGATATATTTGTGACATATTAAGTGACACATTTGGATATATCAACTTTGACATACAAGGAACTCTGTGTAATGATATTGCAGTCGCTGGTTCCTAGCTTGACATGACATACTGGGAGCTGATTGTCGTCTGCACTTACACATCAGTGGTGGTGGTTGCAGCAACGGAATTACCCCTATAGGCGGTGGGGAGAGAGGGCAAGGCGGCTGGTTGGTAGTTGATTCTCTCATTGGTTGCTCAGGAAAATGGTTGGCCCCATTCGGCAAGGGGTTGGCATACCTCTGCAGTCAGAAATCATGATCTGAAGTCAGGACATCGCGATCTCAAGTCAGCACATCATGATCAACAGTCAGAACGTTAATCTACAGTCAGAGCATCAAGATCTACAGTCAGAACATCAAGATCTACAGTCAGAACATCAAGATCTACAGTCAGAACATCAAGATCTACAATCAGAACATCAAGATCTACAGTCAGAACATCAAGATCTACAGTCAGAACATCAAGATCTACAGTCAGAACATCAAGATCTACAGTCAGAACATCAAGATCTACAATCAGAACATCAAGATCTACAATCAGAACATCAAGATCTACAGTCAGAACATCAAGATCTACAGTCAGAACATCAAGATCTACAATCAGAACATCAAGATCTATAGTCAAGATATTATAGTTTGTTTGGAATAAGAACATCAGAATATACAGTCAAAACGTTAATGTGGAAACAGAAGAGAGATCTGCAGTCAGATTAAAAGGATCTGCAGTCAGATTAAGAGGATATGCAATCAGATTAAGAGGATCTGTAGTCAGAACAAGAGGATCAGTAGTCAGAATAAGAGGATCTGTAGTCAGAAGAGGATCTGTAGTCAGATTAAGAGGATCTGTAGTCAGAACAAGAGGATCTGTAGTCAGATCAAGAGGATCTGCAGTCAGAACAAGAGGATCTGTAGTCAGGTTAAGATGATCTGTAGTCAGAACAAGAGGATCTGTAGTCAGGCTAAGAGGATCTGTAGTCAGAACAAGAGGATCTGTAGTCAGAACAAGAAGATCTGTAGTCAGATTAAAAGGATGTGTAGTCAGAACAAGAGGATATGTAGTCAGAACAAGAGAAGCTGTAGTTAGAACAAGAGGATCTGCAGTCAGAACAAGAGGATCTGCAGTCAGAACAAGAAGATCTGCAGTCAGAACAAGAGGATCTGTAGTCAGAACAAGAGGATATGTAGTCAGAACAAGAGAAGCTGTAGTCAGAACAAGATGATCTGCAGTCAGAACAAGAGGATCTGTAGTCAGGACAAGATGATCTGCAGTCAGAACAAAAGGATCTGTAGTCAGAACAAGAGGATCTGTAGTCAGAACAAAAGGATCTGTAGTCAGAACAAGAGGATCTGCAGTCAGAACAAGAGGATCTGTAGTCAGAACAAGAGGATCTGCAGTCAGAACAAGAGGATCTTCAGTCAGAACAAGAGGATCTGTAGTCAGAACAACAGGATCTGTAGTCAGAACAAGAGGATCTGTAGTCAGAACAAGAGGATCTGTAGTCAGAACAAGAGGATCTGAAGTCAAAATATATCAATGTCTGGAGTCAGAACATCATGATGTACAGTCAATACATCGTCTGGAGTCAGATCATCATGATTTACAGTCAAGCCATTGTCTGGAGTCAGAACATCATAATGTACAGTCATGACATTGCTTGAGCTGACTTACCTCCCAGGAACCCGTAAGTGAAGATGAGAACGCCGATGTTGGGCGAGAATGTGCTGACGAAGAAAGAAAGGAAGGCTAGAAGGGCACCTCCCACTGCCACCTTCCGGCAGCCGTACATGTTGACCAGGGCGCTCACTATGGGACCTGCAAAACGAGCGTAAACAGAGGGCAGATATGAGAGCTCAACAAAAAGTATCCCAGGATGCACTGGCCTGGGTAAATAGTCCATATGCGCGTGCAGCAATCTGTCAATACGGGACGAGACTGTCATTATGTTTGTCGCTCAGTGGTTTCCTTCATGTGTTTCTGTTCTACAGTTTATTTCTTTGTCTGTCTCTACGTTTGTGTTTGAGTCTCCATTAGTGATGTGACTTGACTGTTATTACAAACATGTTACTCACACACTCTTACGTGTCACTTTCTGCATCCATCCATCATTATCTCTCTCTCTCTCTCTCTCTCTCTCTCTCTCTCTCTCTCTCACGGTCCCTCATTTTCTTGATGTTCGACGCTAAGTCCACCCTTCTGTTCCCACTTTCTAACCAATCATATAAATTGCATATACCTCTTTCAACATCCTTATCCCCCTCTCTATCCCTCCCCCTCTCTATCCCTCCCTCTCTCTATCCCTCCCCCTCTCTATCCCTCCCACTCTCTATCCCTCCCACTCTCTATCCCTCCCCATCTCTATCCCTCCCCATCTCTATGCCTCCCTCTCTCTATCACTGCCATCTATATCCCACCTCCTCGCTAACCCTCCCCCTCTCTATTCATACCACCATCTATCCCTCCTCGCTCTATCCCTACCGCCCTCTATCTCTCCATCTCTCTATCCCTCCCCCGCCTCTACCCCTAATCCCCTCTATCCCTCTCCCTCTATATACCCCCACCCCTATTTTGCTTCACAAGAAAGTAGATCTCCTCCAGCCACCACCATCTACAAAAACAACAAGCACGTGACGATGTTGCAAGGTCCGAGCTATTATTGCACGCATCGTTTGTTCCTTTCCTCTGTGACACCTTCAACGATCAGCTTCACACACTCATAGATCCACACAGACGAGTTGCCCCTACAAGCACTCATAGATCCACACAGACGAGTTGCCCCTACAAGCACTCATAGATCCACACAGACGAGTTGCCCCTACAAGCACTCATAGATCCACACAGACGAGTTGCCCCTACAAGCACTCATAGCAGCCCCATAGGTATATGCTTTCTCTTGAGCGCATATTCTGGATATTATCTTTCCTTCATGAGCCCACACTAGGTCATCGGCCAGCTCTGGTTCAGCAAAGAAGGTTGCTTGGCGACAAGAGCAAGTCTCACATTTAGAGACTGGTTTTAGTTAACATCGTTTCTGATGCTTTCTTGCCTTTGTCCTTGCTAGGACCATCTTCACTGCACACCGGACGAACATATAGGTGCTCCGATATTGATCTCCACAACATCCGCAGAATCCTGACCCACGTGCACGAACTCCGTAGCATGGCGTGGGATCCACGGTGTGGGTAAGTTTCTGCTGACAATTTTGCCCGGGCAGCGGCACATATTTATGGTCTACTCTTTTCGATTGTAACTACCAATGCTGTTTTAACGTGCGCGAGTGTCCACGGGACCTCCTGTTTATTGCCGTTATCCGAGAGGGCTAGACTTGGGATCTCACTCCCCAAGAGATCAGGGGAGGTAACGTCATCAAGAAACCAGGGATTTATTTTTCTTATTTTTGACAAATGACGTCACCGCTTCTGGCGAGCTTTGAACCCGGCTCCTTCTTTGTTTTGAGACCGACGATGTAGCTCTAGACCACCCAGCCCCCCCCCCCCCCCCGGGTACTGTCGTCCTGAAGACAAACGTGTGGAGTCCTGGTTCTAACTGATACGCATCTTGTTTGTGATCACAGTCTGGTTAATCCAACAATCTCAGCTATGCTTCCTGTCTCTACACGTAGTCACCTGTCCATACACGTGGTCACCTGTCCATACACGTGGTCACCTGTCCATACACGTGGTCACCTGTCCCTACACGTGGTCACCTGTCCATACACGTGGTCACCTGTCCATACACGTGGTCACCTGTCCATACACGTGGTCACCTGTCCATACACGTGGTCACCTGTCCATACACGTGGTCACCTGTCCCTACACGTGGTCACCTGCCCATACACGTGGTCACCTGTCCATACACGTGGTCACCTGTCCATACACATGGTCACCTGTCCATACACGTGGTCACCTGTCCCTACACGTGGTCACCTGCTCCTACACGTGGTCACCTGCCCCTACACGTGGTCACATAGCCCACCTGACTCTAAGGTGGTAAACTCAAGACAGGTGGTCACATGTCCATACACGTGGTCACCTGTCCATACACATGGTCACCTGTCCATACACGTGGTCACCTGTCCCTACACGTGGTCACCTGCTCCTACACGTGGTCACCTGCCCCTACACGTGGTCACATAGCCCACCTGACTCTAAGGTGGTAAACTCAAGACAGGTGGTCACATGTCCATACACGTGGTCACCTGTCCATACACGTGGTCACCTGTCCATACACGTGGTCACCTGTCCATACACATGGTCACCTGTCCATACACGTGGTCACCTGTCCATACACGTGGTCACCTGTCCATACACATGGTCACCTGTCCATACACGTGGTCACCTGCCCATACACGTGGTCACCTGTCCATACACGTGGTCACCTGTCCATACACGTGGTCACCTGTCCATACACATGGTCACCTGTCCATACACATGGTCACCTGTCCATACACGTGGTCACCTGTCCCTACACGTGGTCACCTGTCCCTACACGTGGTCACATAGCCCACCTGACTCTAAGGTGGTAAACTCAAGACAGGTGGTCACATGTCCATACACGTGGTCACATAGCCCACCTGACTGTAAGGTGGTAAACTCAAGACAGGTGGTCACCTGCCCCTACACGTGGTCACATAGCCCACCTGACTGTAAGGTGGTAAACTCAAGACAGGTGGTCGTGTTCGATCCTCATATTTTTCTTCTTTCCTTCCTCATTTACTAGTCAGCGTCGAGGGGAGATATAGTTTACGCATTTTTGTTCTTCTGCTCGTCGCCTCTGCTGCCGTTATGTTTCCTAGTGTTTCTAATATTCCGTCAATCCATCTTTATCGTTGTCGGCTCTTCGGTCTGGTGTTCTTCCTTCGTTTATTAAAGGCTCGTTGTGTTGTGTTTTTATCATTTTGCCTTATCCCGTGGCCAGACCATTTATCTGTTGTTTCTTTGTATATTCTATGGCGGGGGTTATTCCTAGCTTTTTTCTCAGTTCATTTCTGATCTTATCTCTCAAGCTCTTTCATGATATTATGTAAATATGAATGTAATAAACAGTAGGGGGGATAGTACGCACCCCTTTCTTACTCCTGATCTAACTTCGAAGTGGTCCGTGTAGCCTGCTGCTGTTCTGACTGTGCAGCTACTGTTGCTGTAGAGACTTTTAATAATGTTGGTTAGATGTTGGCTCACTCCGTATGTTGTTAGTATCTCCCACAGTTGTTCTCTGTTTACTCTGTTGAATACTTTTTCCTAGTCAATGAAAGCTATGTTAACATGTTGATTGTGTTCTGTCGTTTTTTTTTTCTGTCAGCTGTTTTAATTGAATAGTGCGTCAGTACATCCTCTGTCTTTCAGAAACCCCATTTGAGAATCGCTTAACTGTAGTTCTGTTATTTATCTCAACCTTTTTCACAGAGTTGTTGCGATGTCTTAAGTCTTTCAATAAAATCTGAGATCCTAATCTAAGTTCTCAAATCCTGAAACATGAACCGGATTTCTCTGAAAACAAAATTCAGCACTGGCGTAATACTGACCACGTTATAAAAAAGTGACACTAGCTACGTCACGTGGCGTGGTTGTTTCTCTCCTTGTGAGGAAGACAACGATCATCCTCGATGTTTGCTTCAGCTCATGCTCCCTGCCGCGGTACGGATATGGGAGAATCCAACAGGAAACAAAATAATACTGCGTAAACAGTCAACAAGTTAGTACAACTCGCTACACAGGGAATTACAAGAGCTCGAATCACCGTCTTGGCACCGTACATACCGTTGTTAGGTGGGACCAGGATACAACTTTGTATATACTGACTTAACGTTAGACACCTTGACCCATACTGACTTAACGTTAGACACCTTGACCCATACTGACTTAACGTTAGACACCTTGACCCATACTGACTTAACGTTAGACACCTTGACCCATACTGACTTAACGTTAGACACCTTGACCCATACTGACTTAACGTTAGACACCTTGACCCATACTGACTTAACGTTAGACACCTTGACCCATACTGACTTAACGTTAGACACCTTGACCCATACTGACTTAACGTTAGACACCTTGACCCATACTGACTTAACGTTAGACACCTTGACCCATACTGATTTAACGTTAGACACCTTGACCCATACTGATTTAACGTTAGACACCTTGACCCATACTGATTTAACGTTAGACACCTTGACCCATACTGACTTAACGTTAGACACCTTGACCCATACTGACTTAACGTTAGACACTTTGACAGACACTGAATTAACGTTAGACACCTTGACCCATACTGACTTAACGTTAGACACCTTGACCCATACTGACTTAATGTTAGACACCTTGACCCATACTGACTTAACGTTAGACACCTTGACCCATACTGACTTAACGTTAGCCACCTTGACCCATACTGACTTAACGTTAGCCACCTTGACCCATACTGACTTAACGTTAGACACCTTGACCCATAATGACCTAACGTTAGAATCCTTGACCCATACTGACCTAACGTAAGATACCTTGACAAATACTGATCTAACGTTAGATAACTTGACAAATACTGACTTATCGTTAAATACCTTGACAAATACTGAGCTAACGTTAGATAATTTCACAAATACTGATCTAACCTTAGATAACTTGACAAAAAATGATTTAATGTTAGATAACTTGAGAAATACTGATTTAACGTTAGATAACTTGACAAAAACAGACTTAACATTAGATACTTTGACAAATACTGACCTAACGTTAGATAATTTGACAAATACTGACCTAACGTTAGATAACTTGACAAATACTGACCTAACGTTAGATAACTTGACAAATACTGACCTAACGTTAGATAACTTGACAAATATGGATCTCACGTTAAATAACTTGACAAATACTGATCTAACGTTAGATAACTTGTCAAATACTGACCTAACGTTAGATAACTTGACAAATACCGATCTAACGTTAAATAACTTGACAAATACTGACCTAACGTTAGATAACTTGACAAATACAGACTTAACATTAGATAACTTGACAAATGCTGATTTAACGTTAGATAACTTGACAAATACAGACTTAACATTATAGCTTGTTTCATAACTCGTGCCCATCTTTTAAAATCGATAGCTTTTTAACCGCTTGTTGTAAGTTGTTCAAAATTTGCATGTAAAGTTATAATGATTAGAACCCAACAGGGAATTAATTTCATTAAAAAAAACATTTGGTTATTATTGTTGCTTATTTGATTTATATAAATTTATAACGACCCATTGATGTAGTCAAAACTTAATGTTTACAGTATTGTAAGTTAAAAATAGCGAGTAAAAATCCATACACGGTAAAATTGAAGGGTTTGCACGCTTTTACCGTTGTTTTTTGACACAATTAGACACTTGTAAAGAACACGAGAAATTGTGTGTTCCATTTCCGTTCATTCATAGGTGGAATCGTGGAACGATAACATTTATCATGAGTCTTAAAATGAAATTCTGCAGTTTACAAAACATCACACTAAAAATGTATGACTATTTTTGCAAAGAGGCTAAACGATGAAGATTATTTCATTCTTTAGAAAACCCTGAGAATAGGACAAGACACATTTTGGATTTATCTAAACGGTAATTTAATCGCTGGATTCAAGCACGTGACCGTCAATGTTCAAAATATACAAAATCACAAGGAAGAGCAAAAATGTTGGATAATCTATCTATCTTTCGTTCGCCTGAAGTATTGTCTATATCTGCAATGTCGTTTCCTGTATAAATTTTACTGTCTTTTGTAATTCTTGCAGTGGCCCATATAGTTTTGTCTGTAGTGTTGTATCTATGGGCCAATGGATTTTCCTCAGTCTACTATATTCAGTGCAGTCTTGAAGTATGTGTTCAGCAGTCTGGGGTGCCTGTCCACATGTACAAGTAGTTGATGTGCCGATCTTGAATTTTGTATACATGTGACTATGGAGTCGATTGTGTCCTGTTCTTAGGCGTATAATGATAACTTGTTCATATCTATTCATATTATGAAAGGCATCCTGATTTGGGGCTTGTGGTCCTCTGATTGATTTGATTATCTGTTTCTTATGATGGTATGTAACTGGTGTATCTAGTTGTGTGCCTGTTGAACCTTCCTTTGCCAACTGATCTGCTTTCTCATTTCCTGGTATTCCACAGTGAGACGGGATCCACTGCAGGGCAACCCTGTGGTGCTTGCAGAGTTCAGTCAATAAGGTCTGCAGATGTGGTAATTTTCTGGATTGTAGTGCCTGGAGTACTGATCTTGCATCTGTCAAAAACACTACAGGCTGTGGGCTAAGATTACTGTTCAGCAGTTTTTCTATTGCCAACTTTATTGCTTGTATTTCTGCATCATAATTGTGACAATATTTCCCTGTTGCTATTTTATTCATATCCCTAGTGTTATTTGGGTACTCTATATATGCACCTGCTCCCCCATTCTTTACTGCATTCTGTGCTGATCCATCTGTGTACACACGAATCCATAGGTCTTTTGGGTATTCTTCATCCAGGAAACTGAGAGTTATTGTTTTTCGCTGTAGACTATTTTGTTCCTCTTTGTCAACTATTCCTTTCACTTCTGTCCGTATTTGAACTGATAATCCTGATTCATCTGTCCAGGGAGTTTGTTCTGGTATGGGCAGAAGGGGTTAACAACTCTTGGCATGTCTGGCGTTTGTCTACTAATACGCTTGGCTTGGTGGATAAAGCTGCTTCTCTTAAGTCGTCCCAATGCAAGATTTTGGAATCTGTCCTTCATTGGATGTCTCGGCATGCATACAAATTTTTCTGCCTGTATCAGCACCTTTGTGTCTCTCCGTTCTCTCAGTGGTGGTATCCTCCACAATTTCTCCATCTCCAATATTGGTGTTGATTTCATTGCTCCTGTGATGACCCTAAGTGCCTGGTTTTGTACTTTATCCAGTTCTTGCAATGTGGTGTTTGATGCTGAGCACCATGCGGATGATCCATATTCTAAATGTGGGCGAATACTCTGTTGGTAAACTTTACTGAGTATTTTCCCACTCGCACCCCATGTGGTTCCACACAACTTTCTTAGAATAGCCAATTTCCTCCTTGCTTTTTGGGTTGCCTTATTTATCTGCTGTTTCCAAGATAGTTTGTTATCAAATGTAACTCCGAGATATGTAGCTTGTATGTCTTCTTTCACAGGCTCATTGTTTATGTAGATGGCTCCTGCTTTTTGTTTTGGGGAGAGTGTGAAAAGTGTAGTACTGCATTTGTCTGTATTGATGCTGATACACCATCTATTTGTCCATGAATTCAGTGCATTCATAGCTCTTTGTAGCAATTTGGAGGCCACTGTTGCATACTCCTCTGTGCACCACATTACCAAGTCATCTGCATACATTGCCACTTTGATGCCATGTGGTAGTTCAGTAACTAGGTCATTGATGTAGATCAGAAAAAGTGTTGGAGATAGTACCCCTCCTTGTGGAACGCCCTGGCGCAATAAGACCTTCTTACTCTTAAGACCATCCAGTTGCACTCTGGCTCTCCTGTTATGCAGGTATGCTTTGACCCATTTGTACATCCTGCCATTTACTCCATAATTTCTCAGTTTCTTCAAAAGCCCTTCCTTCCATACCTTATCAAATGCTTTCTTTAGGTCTATCCATGCTGCTAGTACCAGTTTCTTTTCTTGAAACGCATCTTCAATTTCCTGGGAAAGATAGGTTGCTTGATCTTCGGTAGAGTAACACTGTCTAAAGCCTGCTTGTTGTGGGACAAGGAGATTTTCACTTTCCAGGTACCACTGCAGTCTGAGATTGATTATACGTTCCATTGTTTTACACAAACAGCTTGTAAGGCTGATTGGTCTATAGCTGGATGTCATTGAACCATCTTTTCCTGGCTTTAGTAATGGTATCATAATTGCTTCTCTCCATGCCTGTGGCACTCTACCTGTGATCCAGCAAATGTTGTAGATCTGCAGTAGTTTTGCTTTAGCTGCAGTTCCCAAGTTCTTAATCATTTCATTGGACACTCCATCATTGCCTGGTGACTTTTTCATTTTTAATTTGGATATTGCCAGCTCTAGCTCTCTTTGTGTAATGGGTGTTTCCATTACTTCATGTGTGGTCTCTTCTTGTCTTGCATTTTGTTGTTTTAAACGGGTCTCTTGTCGTTTTTCTAGGCTAATTTCAATATTATTGTCATTTGCAAAGGAGTCTGCAAAGTAATTTGCTGCATGTTTACCTGTTAGAATGTTTCCATCCTTCTTCAGTGTAATTTTGGTGTTCCTTTCTGTACCTTATTCATTCAGCTGTTTTACAAGCTTCCACACTTTTCTTGTGTCTCGTTCAAGATTCAAGGACTCTGTTTTCTCTTTCCAGCTTCTCCGTCTGGCTTGTAGTTTAGCCCGTTGAAATTTGGCTTTAGCATGCTGGTAGTTGTTGTGGTGTTCTTGGCAAGGGTTATTTTCTGCTTGCTTTCGAGATGTTTCCATGTCATTGTGCAGTTCCTCTAGTTCACTACTCCAGTATGGTTTGTAGTGTTTCCGTGCCCCTCTAGGTATTGTTTCACTGGCAGCTTGTATTATTAGTCTACTGAATTCATCAACTATTTTGTTGATGTCTCTATCTGTATTTATATCTTTAGTCAGTACACTGGTGTAGTGTTGATACATTTTCCAGTCTGCCTTTGTGTAATTCCATCTGGAGAGAGTGCTGCTCTCCCTGATGGCCTCATTTTGCACCACTAAAAAGACTGGTCGGTGGTCGCTGCCTCCAAGTTGTTTCCCAACAATTCGTGTGATATTCCAATCCAGGTCTGGTGAATGGAAAGCAAGGTCTGGTGTAGATGTGGTATGCCATGATCTGGAGTAGAATGTTGGTGGATCTGTTGTCTGGTTTAATAGTATAAGCCCATTGTCATCCTGCCAATTTTCAAGCTCTTCACCTCTCTTGTCCATATGTTCATAGCCCAGCTCTGTGAGTGGCTGTTAAAGTCTCCACATACAATTATTCTTTCTTTTAATGTAATTGTGTCTAGTGCTAGTGGGCGGTCACTCGGACAGTAGTAGTTAAGTAGGTGGAAGTCTGTATTTCCTGTCCTGAGGTGCATTATTTGATATTCCGCCCCATCCATATACACTTCAATCTGACATGCATTAATGTTGTTCCTTACAAGAGTCAGTATTCCACCCTTTTGTCTATTTATTCTGTCAGATCGGTAGCACTGGTATCCCCTAATCTTCAAGGCTATGTCGTTGTTTAGATGGGTTTCCTGCAAACAGCATATGCTTATTTGTTCTTCATGCAGGATATTTTCTAATTCTATCTTTTTACTGTACCCATCTCTTTTGCTGTTGATGCCTTCAGCATTCCAGTGCATTATTTTAAGTGGTCTTATTTTGGATTGGCCAGTAGCTCTATTCTCTCGCCCCCTGACTCCACAGAGCGGTTGAGAAGGACATCCAGTAATAGAGGTTGAGCCCTTTCGAGGCTGAGGGCCCGGCGCTGCACCTGCCTGAGTGCCCATCACAGGGCGAGTGCCATATCGATTTGCGGTTATAGACATACTTCCATATGCGTTGAGTGCGTGGCATCCTGATTGTTGTGCGCCTTTTGGCTGGTTGCCTCCGACTTCAGCACTTGAACTTGCTAGAGCAGACTGTGGTCTTGCTCAGTTGTAGGAAGGCCTGGCCAGTCTTAGTTTTCAGTCCCTGGTGACTGTTAAGCCCCATCCCCACGACAAGGAGCTGGCCTTGATGGGGCATTGGATAATTTCGACAGTGAACTTATTAGAAGTGAAATTTGCAAAATGTTGGGTATGAATGAAACTGTTACAATAAGAAAATTAAAAGTATCGCTGAAAAAGAACAACAGTATTGAAATATCAAAGTGTACATTATGGAGGAATGTGAGAGCTGCAGGCTTTACATTCAGAAAGTATTCCAATGGACGAAACATCATCTGTGAGAAACCACATATAGTAGTCATGAGAAGCTTACGTGAAGTAAAAGAGGTGCGCAAGCAAGGTTATGATATTGTGTACTTGGATGAAACATGGATCAATGCTCACCACACTAACCAAAGGGAATGGCAGTCATCAGATGGAAAGATTAAGAGATTAATACCTAGCAGCAAAGGGCAGCGCTTGATAATTGCTCATGCAGGTAGTCGACAACATGGACTAATACAGAATGCAGAGCTCATTTTTCTTTCAAATCCATAGACAATCGGGATTATCACTCTGAGATGAATGGTCACATATTTCGACATTGGATTGAAAATTCTGTTCTCCCATCACTAGATCGACCATCTTGCCTAATAATGGACAATGCAGCGTACCACAACATTGTTGCACTTGAAGATAAAGTCCCGACGCCATCCAGTACAAAAGATGCTATTAAGATATGGCTCACAAAGGAGCACATACAATTTAATAACATGTACTTAAAACCTGAATTACTATCTCTAGTAAAGCAAAAACAAAGGACAACGATTTTTCAAATAGATAAGATTATCCAAGAGCACGGTCATATAAGTTTGAGGCTGCCACCTTACCATGCTCATTTAAATCCAATAGAACTAATCTGGGCAAAATTAAAAGGACAAGTGGCAGATGAAAATACATTCAAAATATGCGATGTAAAGACTCTTGCTAATCTCGCTTTATTAAATATAGACAAAGATTATTGGGCTATATGTGAAGACCACGTCTTAAAACAGGAAGAGGAATATTGGAAAAATGATGGTTTGTGGAATGTTCAACCCCAAACAGTTATTAATCTTTTAGACTCGTCTGATTCAGAATGAAAGTATATAGCCCCCACAATGTTGGCCCCTATATTACCTTAAATTAGTTCAACAAACGGTCCTTATCAGGACCACACAACTATGAAAATTGGACATACAGGTATACCTTGATATTATCGTCCGTCCTCGAACTGAGAAGACAATAATTCTCCTGGTATTTCCCCATTACGGCCACGCCTTTACGTAGTGAAAATTAATCATAGACCAGCAACTACGGTAATTTCTATTATTTAGGGGTTCACAATTTACAATTTTGACAAACATCAAAGAAATTCGCCGCTTTAAGAAAACTGCAGCTGCAAGATATGTGTTAAATATATATTTAAAGGTCTTTTGCATTCTAATAACATTTGGAAAATTTCAACAGTTTGTAACAAACGGTTACTGAGGAATAGCGTTTTGAAGTTGGGCACGTGATTTAAAACGAGCTATAGATACCTTGACAAATACCGACCTAACGTTAGATAACCTGACAAATACTGACCTAACGTTAGATAACATGACAAATACTGACTTAATATTAGATCGATCAAGGACGATATTTCGACCCACACTGACCTAAGGTTAGATACGATCCATTGAGGACCGATCCGATCCAAGAGGTGGTTGCCTTGCTGGTACCGAACTCGCTACGGAACTGGTCAAAGAAGATCCCGAACGAGAAGCAGACGCCGTCCACAAGGAAGCTGATGACGAAGGAAGCCATCACTACCATCCACCCCCACCCTCCGTCTGGTGGCTCTACAGCAGCCTTTATCTTTGTGCCATCATCATCATCATCATCATCGTGTTCCTTGCTTGCACTCTTACTGACGCCCTTCCCGTTCCTCTCTGCGACCGTTGCAGTGGTGGTCGTTGTTTGGTCGTCTTCGTTAACAGCGTCGTTGTTACCTGCCATCTAGGAAAGAGATGAGGAAAGGTAGGTTGACGATCAGGGCACGTACAAAGAACAGATGTTTGTAGCTGATACTTTACCTTCATTTGCTCGTTTGTGTTATAGTGTATCTAGCACTGATGAAAACTCTTTCTCACTTCTATTGAAATAAATTAATTTCTAAGAAATTCAAAACATCCACTTCTGCTGGGAAGGTCATGGTCACTGTCTTGTGGAACATCAAAGGTGTGATTCTTGTGGATGTTAGAGGAGAGACAATCAATTCACAAGCTTACATTAAGACATTGAAGGTGTGATTCTTGTGGATATTATGCCAAGAGGAGAGACAATCAATTCACAAGCTTACATTAAGACATTGAAGGAGAGACAATCAACTCACAAGCTTACATTAAGACATTGAAGGAGAGACAATCAATTCGCAAGCTTACATTAAGACATTGAGAAAACTCAATCAACGATTTCGCAGAGTTCGACCACACAGCAGACCTGCTTCTCCTTCACGACATTGCTCGCCCTCACACAAGTCTGGCAACACGGGAAGCAATCACCAGATTGGGTTGGACTCTACTCCCCCATCCACCATACACCCTCTGATTTCCATCTCTTTGGTCCACATAAAGATGTCCTCTGATGGAGTGATTCATGCAGCGAAGGAGTGATTCATGCAGCGAAGGAGTGGTTCATGCAGCGAAGGAGTGATTCATGCAGCGAAGGAGTGATTCATGCAGCGAAGGAGTGATTCATGCAGCGAAGGAGTGATTCATGCAGCGAAGGAGTGATTCATGCAGCGAAGGAGTGATTCATGCAGCGAAGGAGTGATTCATGCAGCGAAGGAGTGATTCATGCAGCGAAGAAGTGATTCATGCAGCGAAGGAGTGATTCATGCAGCGAAGAAGTGATTCATGCAGCGAAGAAGTGATTCATGCAGCGAAGGAGTGATTCATGCAGCGAAGGAGTGATTCATGCAGCGAAGGAGTGATTCATGCAGCGAAGGAGTGATTCATGCAGCGAAGAAGTGATTCATGCAGCGAAGAAGTGATTCATGCAGCGAAGGAGTGATTCATGCAGCGAAGAAATGGCTACACGA
Organism: Megaustenia siamemsis; assembly: GCA_032433765.1. NCBI lineage: Eukaryota > Metazoa > Mollusca > Gastropoda > Stylommatophora > Ariophantidae > Megaustenia > Megaustenia siamemsis. The sequence goes on from JAVIAB010000126.1 coordinate 4,689,676, forward strand.
TCAAGACAAAGACTGGTACAGGCTAGGAATACACGCACTTGTTTAGGGCTGGCGTAAAGCTGTACAAGTGGATGGGGATTATGTTGAATGATACTGATGTTTACAAGACGTATCCATATATACTGTGTAAACAATCTCATACTTTCTGAAATAGCGGTTCCTGATAAAATCGACGTGGTGCATGACTTTCTGAATGCACTAAGTATATTACCATTGCTGTAATCGACGTGGTGCATGACTTTCTGAATGCACTAAGTATATTACCATTGCTGTAATCGACGTGGTGCATGACTTTCTGAATGCACTAAGTATATTACCATTGCTGTAATCGACGTGGTGCATGACTTTCTGAATGCACTAAGTATATTACCATTGCTGTAATCGACGTGGTGCATGACTTTCTGAATGCACTAAGTATATTACCATTGCTGTAATCGACGTGGTGCATGACTTTCTGAATGCACTAAGTATATTACCATTGCTGTAATCGACGTGGTGCATGACTTTCTGAATGCACTAAGTATATTACCATTGCTGTAATCGACGTGGTGCATGACTTTCTGAATGCACTAAGTATATTACCATTGCTGTAATCGACGTGGTGCATGACTTTCTGAATACACTAAGTATATTACCATTGCTGTAATCGACGTGGTGCATGACTTTCTGAATGCACTAAGTATATTACCATTGCTGTATCAATATTACATTTAATAGAAACATTTTAAATATTTTAATTTTGTTTTTTATTTCTGTAGTGGTGATATGTTTGTTACTGTACGGTCCTGCTTATAAACATGACTTTGATTGTCAGTTGTAACAACTTCATGACGTTTTTCTATCGCTAAATGTTAGACCCACGTGACCTCGCACTAAGGCTCATATCTTACAGGCTCCTCGTGGATGTCTCGCGATCACAACAACCTGTCGAGGCGTAAACAAGGGCAGGTACAACTGTTAAACTTCTGGATGTTTGAGCTTCAGCTATCAGCGTTACCTGCATAACCATCTCTTACGTAATAAACGATATTCCCTGACCTGCTAGTTGATAACACGATATCACATTCTTGCATACTTTAATTTCATATCCAGATTGGGAAGTTTGAATAGTCTTCATTATTTAGCAGATCAGTTAATAGTCTTCATTATTTAGCAGATCAGTTAATAGTCTTCATTATTTAGCATATTCATGAAGGGTTTTCATTCTTTAGGACATGCACGGAGAGTTTTCATTATTTGGCACATGCATGAAGAGTTTTTATTATTGAGCATACCATGAAGCGTAACTTCTTTGTACAATCATGAATCGCCACAATAAAATCAAAAATAAAGGATTCAGCCTTCATAGCAAAAAGACAGAGGTAATGGTAACAACAAAGTAAAAGACATCACCTCAGTGCAAAATAAAGATAAGTGGAACAATATTAAAACAGGTAAATAAATTTAAATATTTGGGAACTTTGTTAACCTCAGACGGAAGACGTACAACAGAGGTGAGATGAAGAATGGCTCAGGCAAAAGCAGCTTTCCAAAAAATGAGGAAGATACTGTGCAATCCATTTTTGACAATAGAAACAAGAAAAAGAGTTCTTAAATGTTACGTAGAGCCAGTCTTAACATATGGATGCGAATCATGGACAAATGATGAATGGTTTTCATTATTTGGCATAGCATGAAGAGTTTTCATTATTTAGCAAAGCATGGAGAGTTTTCATTATTTGTCATAGCATGGAGAGTTTTCATTATTTGGCATAACATGGAGAGTTTTCATTATTTGGCATAGCATCGAGAGTTTTCATTATTTAGCATACCATGAAGAGTTTTCATTATTTGTCATAGCATGGAGAGTTTTCATTATTTGGCATAGCATGGAGAGTTTTCATTATTTAGCATACCATGAAGAGTTTCAGTATTTGTCATAGCATGGAGAGTTTTTATTATTTGTCATACCATGAAGAGTTTTTATTATTTGTCATAGCATGAAGAGTTTTCATTATTTAGCTCATGAACACATTATGGTTCACAACAAAGATACAGTTCTGGGTTGTCTTCCCGTAATGAACACACACAGTCGTAGCACAACAAGTAGGGGCGTTAGTTGCGATAAGTTGGGAGAAGTCGCTGAACGTCACCATGAATCTCTGTAGTAGCCATCTAAGGTGCTGACCTCTGGTGTAGAGGTCACTGTATCGACTTCCGCCTGGAGCGATATTTAGTTCTGTTAAACACTCTCACATTATAGCAGACCGAAAGACTAGTCTTATCGGAAACAAACGATAATACATAGATCCCATTCTCAAAACATGTATCAAACTGCTATTAAATAATGAAATTAATAATGTAATGATATTAAATAGTGTAATTAATAATGAAAATAATAATGTAATAATATTAAATAATGTAATTAATAATGAAATTAATAATGTAATATTATTAAAGAATGTAAATAATAATGAAATTAATAATGTAATAATATTAAATAATGAAATTAATAATGTAATAATATTAAATAATGAAATTAATAATGTAATAATATTAAATAATGAAATTAATAATATAATAATATTAAATTATGAAAGTAATAATGTAATAATATTAAATTATGAAATTAATAATGTAATAATATTAAATAATGAATTAATAATGTAATAATATTAAATAATGAAATTAATAATGTAATAATATTAAAAAATGAAATTAATAATGTAATAATATTAAATAATGAAATTAATAATGTAATAATATTAAATAATGAAATTAATAATGTAATAATATTAAATAATGAAATTAATAATGTAATAATATTAAATAATGAAATTAATAATGTAATAATATTAAATAATGAAAACTGTGAGCGTCCTGACAAATACTCAATCATAAATTACATTTCTATCATCACTTCTTTTTTATCCGTTCGCCAATTTTCATCTTTGGCGAAGTCCCTAGAGACTAGGAACTGAAGTTTACGTGTTAGTCTGTGTTTTTCCTGGCAGCCGTTTGCACAGGGGTCCCTCGTCGCACAGGCAGATAACTCCGACTTCAGCAGTACTGTTATTTTATTTCCATCGATGAGTAATTGACGTTTAAAGCCGGGCCCCGCTGCTGAGACCAGGGGTGGTTACCACGGAGAGAAATCACAGACAAAAATCTCAAATACATTAAGGGAGAATTGTCCAGGAACAGACGTTTGTAAGTTCTACGGAGTTCGTGTTTTGTGCTGAATTCTTCAGATTAATTAGTCACAGATGACTGCACCTACAAGGATCAATTTGTTTCTCAAGCAAAATGTGTAGCAAAGTTTGAAGCTCGGTTCCCAGCTATAGGAGTCAAAGATAACGCCACACAAATTCTATTCTATTCTATTCTATTCTATTCTATTCTATTCTATTCTATTCTATTCTATTCTATTCTATTCTATTCTATTCTATAGTAGACGATATGGTCTTAAGTGACGAAACATTTTCGATGGCTTCCCGCATTACAACCTCGGTAGCTCCTCTGTACACTGACTTCCATGAAATAATGAACTGCCATAATACTGAGGTTTTCTGAACTCAAACATACATAACTGTAGAAGGCAGACAGCTAAAACAAGTAGAGGAATTCAAATACCTGGGAAGTCTAATGACAAACGACAATTCCCAAACAGCAGAGATAGAATCAAGATGTAACAAAGCTTGTCAAATCATTGGACAGTTATCACCACTATTGTCCAACAAGGAAATAACTCTGGAGGCAAAACGAGCACTATACAATACAATCTTCATCCTAACGTTGTGCTACCAATGCTAGACCTGGACCCTAGATGCAAGGACAATAAGGAAAATAACCTCTACAGAGATGAAATGTGTTAGACGAATGACAGGAAACAGTCTGAGAGATAAGATCAGAAATGAAGAACTGAGAAAAAAGCTAGGAATAGCCCCCGCCATAGAATATATAAGGAAACAACAGATAAAATGGTTTGGCCTCGTGACAAAGCAGAAAGGACAAAACACAACACAACGAACCTTCAACAAGCGTTGTGAGAACACCAGACCCAAGGGTCGACCACGAAAAAGATGGGTCGATGGAATATTAGAAGCACTAGGAAACATAACAGCAGCAGAGGCGAACAGAAGAGCAAAATGCCACAAATTATATCTCCCCTCGACGCTGAAAGGCAGATGAGGAAGGAAAGAAGAAGAAGCAAGAAGAAGAAACATACAGAACTGGCACGCGCAGGTACACCAGCTGTCACGTGCGCTGTGTCGTCAGCAGACGACGAGAGTAATGGCGGTGCCGTTACAGATACGTCCTAAAGGGGAGCAGCGTGCAGTCTTTCGTGTTTTTGTTTGACGCGGAGTTGAAAAACCTGTTGAGATTCATCAGAGAATGGAAGAGCAGCACGGAGATGGTTGTTTGTCACAACAAGAAATGTAAGAGAGGCAACTCAAAAATAATGTGACGATCGTGAGATAGAAGCTCGACCGGTCGGACTCAAATTGCCACTACGCCTGACATCGTGGCTGCAGTGAAACGAGTTATTAGAGAAGGCAGTGGCGGGTGACAAGATGGCTGCGATAGTGTCAGTCAGCTATGATTCAGCAACATCAGTGAGTTCTTACAATTTAACAAAATCTACTCTAGATCGAAACTGAAGCAGCTAATTTTAGAAATAAAAGATGGTTGTGTGGATGTTCCTGCGGCGCTACTACGCCGGTGTAAAGTTGGGAGATGACTTTCTGGGACGCAAGTTACTGGCCACGATTCATGGCTTCATTATCACCAACAAACAAGGAACTGCGACGCTCGCTCTCACAGACACCAGACAATGTTGCTCATCTTGGACGGAGCGGGAATGTTCACACTCTTCTGGGACCAGTCCAGCTCTGGACAAGTTCAGGTGATCAACAATGAGCTGTGAGTGGTGTGCCTGCTCCACTGGGAGCTCGTTACAAGTTGCAGACCTTGTGATTGGCTCACTTTCGGTATGATAACCCAGCAGGACAATGGCCAACCACAACATGTCACAACACGACGGTCACAACACAACGGTCACAACACGACGGTCACAAAGATCTCGAATCTTCATTTCCAGTGTCTTTTACATGAAACCTTGTGCTTGTCCTAGCGCAGACTGATGATTATATCCTAGGGACACCTTCATCAAGAGGCTCCTTGTAGCCAGGCATGTTGTTACAGAAGATGATGTGAAAACGTCGGTGCATGTTGGCTGTTCGGTCACCCACAAGATTTGCTTCTCGCTGTATCGAAGCACTGTTAAAGCGCTACCAAACATGAATTGTTCGGCCCGGGGAGAAAGGGGGGGGGGGGGCGGGGGGGAGGAGGTTATACTGAGAAGTGGTGAAGCAATTTCTTCCACATCTACGTTCACATTTGCACTTAGCCAGTCTCATAAGTTAAGCCAGTCTCATAAGTTAAGCCAGTCTCATAAGTTAAGCCAGTCACATAAGTTAAGCCAGTCACATAAGTTAAGCCAGTCACATAAGTTAAGCCAGTCACATAAGTTAAGCCAGTCACATAAGTTAAGCCAGTCACATAAGTTAAGCCAGTCACATAAGTTAAGCCAGTCACATTAGTTAAGCCAGTCACATAAGTTAAGGTTACTTTGCCACTCACCCTCATCGTATCCGACGGCACGTGTGTCAAGGTGTTATGACGATCTTCACTCACCGCAGCTGTGGAAGGAGAAATGCGTTACCTCATTCACTGCAGCTGTGGAAGGAGAAATGCGTTACCTCATTCATGCAGCTGTGGAAGGAGAAATGCGTTACCTCATTCATGCAGCTGTGGAAGGAGAAATGCGTTACCTCATTCACTGCAGCTGTGGAAGGAGAAATGCGTTACCTCATTCACTGCAGCTGTGGAAGGAGAAATGCGTTACCTCATTCATGCAGCTGTGGAAGGAGAAATGCGTTACCTCATTCACTGCAGCTGTGGAAGGAGAAATGCGTTACCTCATTCACTGCAGCTGTGGAAGGAGAAATGCGTTACCTCATTCACTGCAGCTGTGGAAGGAGAAATGCGTTACCTCATTCACTGCAGCTGTGGAAGGAGAAATGCGTTACCTCATTCACTGCAGCTGTGGAAGGAGAAATGCGTTACCTCATTCACTGCAGCTGTGGAAGGAGAAATGCGTTACCTCATTCATGCAGCTGTGGAAGGAGAAATGCGTTACCTCATTCATGCAGCTGTGGAAGGAGAAATGCGTTACCTCATTCATGCAGCTGTGGAAGGAGAAATGCGTTACCTCATACATGCAGCTGTAGAAGGAGAAATGCGTTACCTCATTCATGCAGCTGTGGAAGGAGAAATGCGTTACCTCATTCATGCAGCTGTGGAAGGAGAAATGCGTTACCTCATTCATGCAGCTGTAGAAGGAGAAATGCGTTACCTCATTCATGCAGCTGTAGAAGGAGAAATGCGTTACCTCATTCATGCAGCTGTAGAAGGAGAAATGCGTTACCTCATTCATGCAGCTGTAGAAGGAGAAATGCGTTACCTCATTCATGCAGCTGTAGAAGGAGAAATGCGTTACCTCATTCACTGCAGCTGTGGAAGGAGAAATGCGTTACCTCATTCATGCAGCTGTAGAAGGAGAAATGCGTTACCTCATTCATGCAGCTGTAGAAGGAGAAATGCGTTACCTCATTCATGCAGCTGTAGAAGGAGAAATGCGTTACCTCATTCATGCAGCTGTAGAAGGAGAAATGCGTTACCTCATTCATGCAGCTGTAGAAGGAGAAATGCGTTACCTCATTCACTGCAGCTGTAGAAGGAGAAATGCGTTACCTCATTCACTACAGCTGTGGAAGGAGAAATGCGTTACCTCATTCATGCAGCTGTAGAAGGAGAAATGCGTTACCTCATTCACTGCAGCTGTGGAAGGAGAAATGCGTTACCTCATTCATGCAGCTGTAGAAGGAGAAATGCGTTACCTCATTCACTGCAGCTGTAGAAGGAGAAATGCGTTACCTCATTCATGCAGCTGTAGAAGGAGAAATGCGTTACCTCATTCATGCAGCTGTAGAAGGAGAAATGCGTTACCTCATTCATGCAGCTGTAGAAGGAGAAATGCGTTACCTCATTCATGCAGCTGTAGAAGGAGAAATGCGTTACCTCATTCACTGCAGCTGTGGAAGGAGAAATGCGTTACCTCATTCATGCAGCTGTAGAAGGAGAAATGCGTTACCTCATTCATGCAGCTGTAGAAGGAGAAATGCGTTACCTCATTCATGCAGCTGTAGAAGGAGAAATGCGTTACCTCATTCATGCAGCTGTAGAAGGAGAAATGCGTTACCTCATTCATGCAGCTGTAGAAGGAGAAATGCGTTACCTCATTCACTGCAGCTGTAGAAGGAGAAATGCGTTACCTCATTCACTGCAGCTGTGGAAGGAGAAATGCGTTACCTCATTCATGCAGCTGTAGAAGGAGAAATGCGTTACCTCATTCACTGCAGCTGTGGAAGGAGAAATGCGTTACCTCATTCATGCAGCTGTAGAAGGAGAAATGCGTTACCTCATTCACTGCAGCTGTAGAAGGAGAAATGCGTTACCTCATTCATGCAGCTGTAGAAGGAGAAATGCGTTACCTCATTCATGCAGCTGTGGAAGGAGAAATGCGTTACCTCATTCACTGCAGCTGTGGAAGGAGAAATGCGTTACCTCATTCACTGCAGCGGTAAATATGATAACAGCGGCCCTGTCAGCTTCAGATTTAGCTTTTTACAACTGTTGATTTAAACAACATATATACTGTCAGCTTCAGATTTACAGCTTTTTGATTTAATGATGTTACGCGCCTGCTAGCTGCAACTACTTACTGTTGTAAGTTAATCCAAGCATGCAACTATTATTAGGCAAACTTGTGTGACGATGTGCTTCTAGTGTCAAGATTCCAGGACAGACATGAAACATGTGCAGCAGCGCACACCTTGTACGTGCACGCCGTCTAACCTGGCTTCACAAAGAGAAGGAAAACACGAGTACACGACAGGGACTAGTGATTGAGCCAGTGATAACATTGGACCTGTGCATGATAACACTTCTATCTTGTTGCGGGACACAGGAATGACGCAGCAAAAACTTGGGTATGTGTATTTTTAAGATTAGTTTGTTTTGCAAAAGCGCCAAAACGTTGTTAAAGATAGAGAGCGTTCAATGTCACAGGCTGTCACGTGCTTAGCGCCATCATGCTAGGTGACAGCATTTAGAGCGTGTAGATCCTCAAAGAAGATACGGCTTGTCAACGGTTCCTTGATCAAAGTAACAAATGTGTCAATACTCAACATCTCCTGCCAGAGACACGGCGTGTACACGTCAAGGGATTCAACGATCAAACAAGTAGCACGGCTCTCACAAGGAAACAATCATGTACACGTCAAGGGATTCAACGATCAAACAAGTAGCACGACTCTCACAAGAAACAATCATGTACACGTCAAGGGATTCAACGATCAAACAAGTAGCACGGCTCTCACAACAAGGAAACAATCATGTATACATCAAGGGATTCAACTATCAAACAAGTAGCACGGCTCTCACAAGGAAACAATCGTGTACACATCAAGGGATTCAACTATCAAACAAGTAGCACGGCTCTCACAACAAGGAAACAATCATGTACACGTCAAGGGATTCAACTATCAAACAAGTAGCACGACTCTCACAAGGAAACAATCATGTACACATCAAGGGATTCACTATCAAACAAGTAGCACGGCTCTCACAAGGAAACAATCGTGTACACATCAAGGGATTCAACTATCAAACAAGTAGCACGGCTCTCACAAGGAAACAATCATGTACACATCAAGGGATTCAACTATCAAACAAGTAGCACGGCTCTCACAAGGAAACAATCGTGTACACATCAAGGGATTCAACTATCAAACAAGTAGCACGGCTCTCACAAGGAAACAATCGTGTACACATCAAGGGATTCAACTATCAAACAAGTAGCACGGCTCTCACAACAAGGAAACAAAAATATCAAACATGAGAGAATCAGCCACCCAACGAGTAGCAAGACTCTAATAATGTGCTTCCTCTGATATTTCAACTAGCAATAAACACAAGAGAACAGTCTCTGCCAATAATGACTTGCTCATTACATTGCCTTCATGTCAGACCAAAATTGCCGGTGTTTATTTCCAGAATAAATATTTCATGTGCTCATTTCTAGGATGAATTCTGAACATCTGATCACGTGATTATGATTGGCAGTACAGGAAGTCGTAGGGTCAAATCATGTAGGTCATGTCACGAGTTAGTCCAGATTAGTTTTGTGCTGCCCTTACAATTATTCATTTAAATGTTATCAGTAGTTGTGATAACATCTGAAATTGATCTGGCCATATTTAGCTCCATAACTGATACGATAACTGAAGTGTTGAGAGCCAAGGAGCTAGATAATTTATGAGATACCGGGCAGGTGCTGCCTCGGGGTTTCTTGTCAAGTGGTTGTAAAGAAGGGGGAGGCACATATAGCATGTATGTACTGCGGCAGTGATGAATGTTGGTAGCGGTGGACGGTGAGACACATATAGCATGTATGTACTGCGGCAGTGGTGGACGGTGAGACACATATAGCATGTATGTACTGCGGCAGTGGTGGACGGTGAGGCACATATAGCATGTACTGCGGCAGTGATGGACGGTGAGACACATATAGCATGTATGTACTGCGGCAGTGATGAATGTTGGTTGATGGTAGCGGTGGACGGTGAGACACATATAGCATGTATGTACTGCGGCAGTGGTGGACGGTGAGACACATATAGCATGTATGTACTGCGGCAGTGGTGGACGGTGAGACACATATAGCATGTATGTACTGCGGCAGTGATGAATGTTGGTTGATGGTAGCGGTGGACGGTGAGACACATATAGCATGTATGTACTGCGGCAGTGATGAATGTTGGTTGATGGTAGCGGTGGACGGTGAGACACATATAGCATGTATGTACCGCGGCAGTGATGAATGTTGGTAGCGGTGGACGGTGAGACACATATAGCATGTATGTACCGCGGCAGTGATGGACGGTGAGACACATATAGCATGTATGTACTGCGGCAGTGGTGGACGGTGAGACACATATAGCATGTATGTACCGCGGCAGTGATGAATGTTGGTAGCGGTGGACGGTGAGACACATATAGCATGTATGTACCGCGGCAGTGATGGACGGTGAGACACAATAGCCTGTATGTACCGCGGCAGTGATGAATGTTGGTAGCGGTGGACGGTGAGACACATATAGCATGTATGTACTGCGGCAGTGGTGGACGGTGAGACACATATAGCATGTATGTACCGCGGCAGTGATGGACGGTGAGACACATATAGCATGTATGTACTGCGGCAGTGGTGGACGGTGAGACACATATAGCATGTCTGTACCGTGACAATGATGGATGTTGGTTGATGGTAGCGGTGGACGGTGAGTTTGAAACTTGAGGAGGCCAGGACATGAGACAAAACCTTTAGGTTGACCTTTAACCTCATCATTTTTTATATAAACATGACTACAATTTCTCTATGTTATATAGTTCTTTCAATTATTGCCACATATGAACATCATTATAATGACATCATAATATCGCAGTTATTGACATTATAAGTTATGACAAAAACATGGTTTTGCTGTTAATTAAATTCTCTGACAGTTTTGTTCAGGTCTTTTCTATATAAAGACACATCACGGTTATTCTTACAGTCTGGTACTTCGTAGGCTCTTCTCCACATTGACACTACTTGTAATGTTTCAATAAACAGTTTCCTCATATTCCAAGTTCGGCTTGCTGACGGAGCTACTGAATTTAGTGATCTGTGCACACCGTGAGCTGTGCGTTTTATCCGTTTTGATCATGTTTCGATATTCCGATTATTTACGATGAATGATGATATCTTATGACAGGGAACAGATAGCTGTGTTCACTTTCTGTACGGTTTCGCCTGATGTCTTTTGGCGTGTGCTGAGACTGCAATGAGGGGACTGCAGCTGCCATTCTTTGTTTGCAAGATGAGATATTAATTAGGATGATTCCACTGACACGGGCAGTTCAGTAATTATGGATTTTAATTCGTGTTCAATGATACCGGGGCATTCTATAACCATAACCATAACCATTACCATTACCATTATCATTACCACAACCATTACCATAACCATTACCAGTACCATTACCATTACCACAACCATTACCACAACCATTACCATAACCATAACATTACCATTACCATTACCATAACCATTACAATTACCATAACTATTACTATTACCATTACCATAACCATTACCATTACCATAACCATTACCATAACCATTAACATAACCATTACCATAACCATTACCATTACCATTACCATTACCATTACCATAACCATAACCATAACCAAAACCAAGTATTCCAACTTTCCTCTTCTTATGAACCTTTAAAATGGTGTCTCTTTCTGATGTTTTTTTACAGTACTCCCTTTTGTGTTGGGCTTTTGATAATTTCCTCGTTTATCTTTTTTAGCTGTCCAGAGAACTTTCAACATTTTTCTAAGAAATCCCGTCCCTCTGGTCTCTAACCGTCATTTCATTTGTTTGTCTACTGTACATGACTCGTTTCCGTGGCTGAGAAGTGCTCTATATTGCACCACGAACTCTCCTTCTTATTTCTATTGACAAAGACGTTCTTGTATTTATGAAGTGCTACTTTGATTACTGATAGTGACGGTAATGAAGGTAAAGGCTGCTACTTAGTGGGTAACTGTGGGGTTGCGACTAATATGAGAACTATGATTACGGAGAGTGGTATGATTAAGATTAAGATTAAGATTATGTCAAGGTTAAGGCTAGGGCCGAGTTTAAGGTTAGGTTAAGGCGAGAGGTCAAGGTTAGATTGGCTGTTGGTAAAAGTTCGCTGTAGTCATTTACCTGAAATTCGACATCAAACATGTCAGTGACATTAACAAATGTCATCATTGTTACTAATCTTTTAGTAACAGTAACAAATGTCATCATTGTTACCAATCTTTTAGTAACATTAACAAATGACAACATTGTTACCAATCTTTTAGTAACATTAACAAATGTCAACATTGTTACCGATCTTTTAGTAACATTAACAAATGTCATAATTGTTACCAATCTTTTAGTAACATTAAGAAATGTCAACATTGTTACCGATCTTTTAGTAACATTAACAAATGTCATCATTGTTACTAATCTTTTAGTAACAGTAACAAATGTCATCATTGTTACTAATCTTTTAGTAACAGTAACAAATGTCATCATTGTTACCAATCTTTTAGTAACAGTAACAAATGTCATCATTGTTACCAATCTTTTAGCAACATTTAGAAGAGACATCTCCACGCCACGTAAATATTATACTTACCTTCTATTTTCATAGTCTGCCCACAAGTCTATGTTCTTCTCTTATCTCCACTCTACAGACTAGCTGCGCCATTACCTGTGTGCTACTCACTCATACATTACTTCATGTCCTGCTTGTCCTCCAGAAGAAGGTCCTAGTACCATCCACTTCTCGGGTCCTAACCTGCGCCTATGCTTGCCGTCAGGAGAGGGTCAGTCTTGCGATCACGTGAACTGGTTTTCTCTTCACTTCAGTCAGTCCATGTAAAGTTAAGGTCAAGTACGAGACTTGAACCGCCGTCTTAACACGCGAGTTTCCATCGATATGTGCTCGGCCACCTATCCAGAAATGTTCGGAGATTTCTGTATAGTGTCGCTTCAAACATCGAAACTCACGATGCGAGGCGGCATTCCTCACCTTCCCAGGGTAATACCCTGCTACACATTTCTACCAACGGGTGGGTCGACCGTAGGGGTATTTTTTGTTGCAACCACGAGTACAATTCACCTGCTCCCAGCGGGAATCGAACACGGGTTGTCCGAACGTCGGTAGTCCAGTCGGGGGGTTTTCCCAACTCGGCTACAGAGGCCCCAAGCCAATCCATGTTTTCTCATCAACTCTCTCACTACTAGAATGTTGATGTTGATGTTGATGTTGATGTTAATGTTGATGTTAATGTTGATCGATCAACAATCTCAATAACGTGATATTGTTCTTAGAACATTGAGTTCAACATCAACGGGACAACGCAAATGAAGAGAATCTTAGAAATTAATATATTAGTACAAGCAAGCCAGGAACTGAGAGTTGTAGTCTGTTGGGTGAGCGGAGCTATGTGTGAATATAGAGTTGTAGTATGTTGGGGTGAGCGGAGCTATGTGTGAATATAGAGTTGTAGTATGTTGGGTGAGCGGAGCTATGTGTGAATATAGAGTTGTAGTATGTTGGGGTGAGCGGA